>WNWK01039426.1:0-17459 GCA_009830355.1 Cherax destructor
CAAACCTCTCCTCAACTTCCTTGCATATTGTTGTCACATATTCCACCATCTCGTTTGCTGACTTCCCTGCCAGTTCTCTGTCTCAGAGAACACTATGCAGGAAATTCCTCATTCCTGTGTAGTCCCCTCTCTTGTAGTTTGGCTTCATTCGCCCTGCCCTTCCTGCTTCCCTCTCCACATGATCACTGGCCCCGAAGAGGTCTTTTATATGTGATGCCCTCCATATCTGCTCTACTCAAGGTGAATACAGATCTGTTTGTGACTTGATAAAGCCCACTGTGTGGGCGAAACGTTGTCAATAAAGTTGTTGAAGTTCTTTTCATATTGTTGTCAAACTGCTAACTGACAAGCCAAGAATGTAATCTACTCCCTCTTTGAAGGTATGTAACTTAGCCTATTCATCAGTTCTATCATGCACCTGAAGACCAATGTGAGATGGAATCCACAGGTGTTCTCTGACTCCACTGTCCACAATCCTACCATACCTGTGTCTGGCTTCTGACACAAACATCCCACAATTGATACTTAAGGAGTTGAGAACATTTATGGATGATAGAGAATCAGTTACAATTAAAGAGAGTGGGCTACCAACCGAGCCATGATGTTCCATGGCTCGGTTGGTAGCCCACTCAAACTCCCATACTGAGTGTTTCTGGTTCGATTCCCGGCACGGGCGGAAACGTTGGGCATGTTTCCTTACACCTACTGCCCCTGTTCACCTAGCAGCAAGTAGGTACCCGGGAGTTAGTCGATTGGTAAAACTGTAAAACTGATTTCTGTATTAATAAAGATCACAAGGTCATTGAAGACTGTGGCTGTCTGGTAATATAAAGGTCAGAAGTCACTGAAGACGGTGGTTATCTCGTAATATGAAGGTCACAGGGGTCACACGGTCACAAGGTTACTGAAGACGGTGGTTGTCTGGTAATATAAAAGTCACAGGGTCACAAGATCACTGAAGACGGTGGTTGTCTGTTAATAAAAAAGTCACGGGGTCAAAAGATCACTGAAGACGGTGGTTGTCTGGTAATATAAAGGTCACAAGGTCACTGAAGACGGTGGTTGTCTGGTAATATAAAGGTCACAAGGTCACTGAAGACGGTGGTTATCTCGTAATATAAAGGTCACAGGGTCACAAGGTCACTGAAGACGGTGGTTATCTCGTAATATAAAGGTCACAGGGTCACTGAAGATGTTGGTTGTCTGATAAATTCATGTAATATCAGACTCACAATATTAAAAAATAACTATATTAGCAATAATTTTTTTTATTAAAATCGCAATTACAGCGATGATGGTAATCATTTAAGTGACGAAATATCAGTGATTAAAAATACAAGTCATATTAATAGGTATAAACAACTGTAATAATTAACAGCATCTTTTGACTCCCTCTAGTGGTGCCATGTCTGGCATAGCATCCCTTGACTCCCTCTAGTGGTGCCAGGTTTGGCATAGCATCCCTTGACTCCCTCTAGTGGTGCCAGGTCTGGCATAGCATCCCTTGACTCCCTCTAGTGGTGCCAGGTCTGGCATAGCATCCCTTGACTCCCTCTAGGGGTGCCAGGTCTGTCATAGCACCCCTTGACTCCCTCTAGTGGTGCCAGGTCTGGCATAGCATCCCTTGACTCCCTCTAGTGATGCCAGGTCTGGCATAGCATCCATTGACTCCCTCTAGTGGTGCCAGGTCTGTCATAGCATCCCTTGACTCCCTCTAGTGGTGCCAGGTCTGGCATAGCATCCCTTGACTCCCTCTAGTGGTGCCAGGTCTGTCATAGCATCCCTTGACTCCCTCTAGTGGTGCCAGGTCTGGCATAGCATCCCTTGACTCCCTCTAGTGGTGCCAGGTCTGGCATAGCATCCCTTGACTCCCTCTAGTGGTGCCAGGCCTGACATAGCATCCCTTGACTCCCTCTAGTGGTGCCAGGTCTGGCATAGCATCCCTTGACTCCCTCTAGTGGTGCCAGGTCTGGCATAGCATCCCTTGACTCCCT
This sequence comes from Cherax destructor, assembly GCA_009830355.1. Taxonomy (NCBI): domain Eukaryota; kingdom Metazoa; phylum Arthropoda; class Malacostraca; order Decapoda; family Parastacidae; genus Cherax; species Cherax destructor. The sequence continues at coordinate 1,995 of WNWK01039426.1, forward strand.
CTAGGGGTGCCAGGTCTGGCATAGCATCCCTTGACTCCCTCTAGTGCCGCCAGGTCTGGCATAGCATCCCGTGACTTCCTCTAGTGGTGCCTGGTCTAGCATAGCATCCCTTGACTCCCTCTAGTGGTGCCAGGTCTGGCATAGCATCCCTTGACTCCCTCTAGTGGTGCCAGGTATGGCATAGCATCCCTTGACTCCCTCTAGTGGTGCCAGTTATGGCATAGCATCCCTTGACTCCCTCTAATGGTGCCAGGTCTGGCATAGCATCCCGTGACTTCCTCTAGTGGTGCCTGGTCTAGCATAGCATCCCTTGACTCCTTCTAGTGGTGCCAGGTCTGGCATAGCATCCCTTGACTCCCTCTAATGGTGCCAGGTCTGGCATAGCATCCCTTGACACTCTCCAGTGGTGCCACGTCTGACATAGCATCCCTTGACACTCTCCAGTGGTGCCAAGTCTGGCATAGCATCCCTTGACACTCTCCAGTGATACTAGGTCTGGCATAGCATCCCTTGACTCCCCCCAGTAAACCTTGAGTATACCTGGAGGGTATTTCGAGGGTCAACGCCACCGGTGCCCGGTTCATGACCAGGCTTCGCAGTGGATCAGGGTCTGATCGTCCAAGCTGTTAACACTGGTCGCACGCAGATCGACGTACGAACCACAGCCCGGCTGATCAGGTACTGACTTTAGGTGTCTGTCCAGCTCCTTCTTGAAGACAGCCAGGGGTCTATTGGTAATCCTCCTTATGTATGCTGGGAGGCAGTTGAACAATCTTGGGCCCCTGACACTTATTGCGTTATCTCTTAGCGTACTCGTGGCGCCTTTGCTTTTCATTGGGTGGATGTTGCACCGCCTGCCGAGTCTTTTGCTTTCGTAGGGAGTGATTTCCGTGTGTAGATTTGAGATTAATCCCTCTAGGATTTCCCAAGTGTATATTATCGTGTATCTTTCTCGCCTGCTTTCCAAGGAGTACAGGTCAAGGGACTTCAACCGTTCTCAGTAATTTAGGTGTTTTATGGTACTTATACGTGCAGTTAAAATTCTCTGTATATTCTCCAGGGGCTGTTAGTTTACAGAAATATTTAAGCCTACAGAGAATTATTATTGGCTGGGCATCCCTAGTTTTGAATGTTCTCATTATGCATCTTATCATTTTCCTAGAAGATGCGGTAGATACATTGTTGTGATCTTTGAAAGTCAGATTCTCTGACATTACCACTCCAAGGTTTTTCACATTAGTTTTTCGCTCTATTGTGTGGTTGGAATTTATTTTATACTCCGATACAGTTTTTATTTCCGTTAGTTTTCCAAAGCGGAATAATTGAAATTTGTCTTCATTGAACTTCATATTGTTTTCTGACGCCCATTTAAAACTTGGTTAATGTCCGCTTGGATGCTTACAGTGTCTTCGATGGATGACACTGTCATGCAAATTCTGGTATCATCAGCAAAGGAGACGGTGCTGTGGCTTACATCTGTCTCTATGTCAGATATGAGGATGATGAAGAGGATGCGGGCGAGTACTGTACCTTCACAACCGGTGTTGCCCTGGGTTGTGAAATTGATGGGTATCCAAGTGTTTGGTGATCTTGCTTCTTAGAACCCTTTTAACGATTTTTATGATGTGGGTCGTTAATGCTATAAGTCTGTAATTCTTTGTAATTGCTTTACTGCCACCTTTGTGGATTGAGGCTATATCTGTTGTTTTTAGTGACTGTGGAATGACCCCTGTGTCCATGCTCCCTCTTCATTGAATATTTAAGGCACGTGAAAGGCGTTTCTTGCAGTTCTTGATGAACACGCAGTTCCACGAGTCTGGGCCTAGGGAAGAGTGCATGAGCATGTCATTTATTGCGTTTTCAAAGTTTTGTGGTGCTAGGATTATATCAGAAATTCTTAAACTAATCTAATTTTGAGTCTCAGTCATTAAAAAATCATTTAGATTGTCGACCCTTAGTCTGATTAACGGATCACTAAACGCTGTCATATTGGGACTTCAGTATCTCACTCATTTTTTTATTGTCATCTGTGTAAGTCCCATCTCGTTTCAGCTGTGGCCTAATACTGGATGTAGTTTTTTTGCCCTAGATTTGGCACAGGAAATTTTTTTTTTTTCAATTTCATTTATGGCTTTAAGTTCTTCCTGTGTTTTTTGGCTCCTGTACGATTCCCTAAGCTTAGGTTCGATATTTTCTATTTCTCTGGCCAGTTCCTCTTTCCGTATTTCAGATATACTGACCCCCTTCAGCAGCTCTGATTCTTCACCTTCGCCTGTAGGAGGACCGTCTCTCTCTCTCTCTCTCTCTAGTTTACATCTTTTTTTTTCTTAGGGGAATGTGCTTTGAGCATACCTTAAGTGTTACAGCTATTTTTTTCTAGGCATGGGTTTAGAACATAGTTAATTTGATCCCACTGTATGTTTCTGTTATTGAAGTTGAATTTGGTGAAAACACACTGATAACTGATCTCACTTTGCTCGTCAGGAACCCTGCACATATACATGTCTGTACTTCTATTATGTTATGATCTGAGTGAATTGTCTTTGATACTTTTATATTTCATACCAGGTCATCATTATTACTGAAGATGTGGTCAAGTGCATTTTCCAGTCTTGTTGGCTCCATTATTTGCTGGCTTAAGGTGAATTTGTTGAAGAGATCTAATAAACTTAAGTGTGTGCGAATTTTTATCTCAGCTGCCTCCTGGGGTTATTTTCAAAAGCTGTTCCTTGAATTATTGGGAAGTTGTATCAGGTGGTTTGTATACAACCATAATGACAAGGTTTTGGCATAGGATGCCTTGACCCTCCCCAGTGATGCCAGGTTTGGCATAGCATGCCTTGACTCCTCCAGTGGTGCCAGGTCTGGCATACTATCCCTCACCTCTTTTCAGTGGTGCCAGGTGTGGCATAACATCCCTTTACACCCCACCTCCGTGGTGTCAGGTCTTGCATAGCACCCCTTGACTTCTTCCAGTGGTGCCAGGCGTGGTACAGCATCCCTTGACACCCCACCCCCGTGGTGTCAGGTCTGGCATAGCATCCTTTGACTCTCTCCAGTGGTGCCAGGTCTGGCATAGCATCCTTTGACTCTCTCCAGTGGTGCCAGGTCTGGCATAGCATCCTTTGACTCCCTCCAGTGGTGCCAGGTCTGGCATAGCATCCTTTGACACCCCCAGTTGTGCCAGGACTGACATTATCCCTAGACACTCTCCTTAGTGGCAAAACTTGGGACACTGCCCATATTATTGGCCAGAGTACACTTAATTTATTTTTGTTATAAATAATTCTTCCAGTATCACTCGGGTAATAATTTGTTGAGTCCATTAATTATAAAATCATTATTAGACTCCTTATTACTCCCTAACGACCTATAAACAACTCAGAGATTTTTTTAATAAAAACTTCGAAAAATGACTGAATAAAACGTGACTTAAATTGAGATTTGATACCTTAATGAATTTTGTTTTTCTCAATGGTTATGGATTTTTTGAGGCGATAACCAATAGTGGCTCAAAAAAAAATGTTTATTAAAGTTAGATGAAGCAGCAGCCAGTCCTGGAAGTTTAAATAGCGGTGGTGAGAATACCGACGCTTTAAGGAATTATCATACGTGAGGCGCAACAGCATCAGAATCACCAGTAAAAGCAGCAGCAGCAGCAGTAGCAACAGTATCAGTAAAATCAGCAGCAGTAGCAACAGTATCAGTAAAAGCAGCAGCAGCAGTAGCAACAGTATCAGTAAAAGCAGCAGCAGTAGCAACAGTATCCCAACATCAGCATCAACAACAGGACCAGCAGTAGCAACAGCATCAACAGCAGCAACAGCAACAACAGCAGCAATAGCAGTAGCAGCAACAAGTGAGATCAACTAATAGCAGGTGAGGTGGTGTTGTCTTGGTAAACAATACGAACATCAGAGACATCACAACAAAGGAAGAGAAGTTGTCGTAGTTCTCAGCAGCATTTACTGAACAATATTGTTGTTGTAACTACTCACTGATGGAACACCCACGAAACCACTGCTCTCCAAACACTGATTACACAGAAGAATTTCTCGCCAAGACAAGGAGAGTTCCGTCACGTACTCCACATAGCAAGACTCGTGTTATCATCTACACATCTACCCCAGACCTCCACACACACAAACCCAATATTCCAATACATCGCATTACCTCCGGTATCATCATTGTTCCCACAAACTTACAGGCCTTCTAACTGGATAGCTATCCAAGTTACTGGGCGCCATTAGACCTTCACATCGTAAACACTGAGGGCGACACTATCAAAAACACGAAACCCGACAGTCTTGATGTCAACTCCATGTTCAACCAAGTTTTTATTGGTCGAGTAACATCATTTCTACAGAATTCCACCCACACAAACTGACCTTCCTCTACCCCACTAAGGATTCCCTTGATATTGCCAAACTGTATGTCAACTTTATCCTATTTTCCTTTCAAGAAGACCTAAGTATGCAGAAATTCGGCATAGCAATAGACTCTCAACCTAGAAAGGGGCCGGGTTAAGGACATCTCCTGGCTCAGGAGGTATCCTTTTCGCCTACTTTGTGGGCGAGAAGTTGTCAACAAAAGATCACATTATTCAGCATTTGTGTTTTCTTCCATCGTGTCGGTATTTTATTCCACGTTCCTCCAGTCAGTGAAGACATTCCCATCGAGCGACGATTCATACCTCTCACTTGACCTGTGCAACACCCATAACGACCCCCCCCCATCTCCAGAATGCCTACATAAAAATCGCTGTACCCACATCTGAAATAAAAAAAAATAGTTAAAATACTCCACGCCAATAAGAGCAAAGGCATAACAGGAATCTACAGTATACCTTGCTGAGGTTGTGACCGCTTTTATATAGGTGAGACAACAAGCATTTAGAACTTAGACGTACAGAACACAAATAAGCATGCATAGTGGACGACACGTGTATCGAATCTGTGTTTCACCGCACCACACATTCACACATCATGGACTGGAAAATAACAACATCCTGATTACAAAGCAACTCGTCTGTCACCATCCGTCTTTCCAACTCTATACAACAACACAGAGAGATGTACATTTTATCTAAATCCATTACACAGACACTATTCTCGAATCAACATTTTTTTTTGTTACATGAGGCACCACAACCTGATACTCTGACGTCACGTCCAACCGGCATCACTGACCTCACCTGTAATGTAACTTGACCTCTAGCAGCGGCACCTACCCAGATCTGGCAACACTTTACCCCGCCAAATGCTTTATATTCCAGTTATTTCATATCTTCCCCTTACCTAATAAAGCTCCCAATTGGAGAACGTTGTATAAATGAAAGGCTTTTTTGCAGAAAACGTCTTCCCAGCACCGCGTGTCGACTCAGCCGTCCCATCCTTTTACATTCTTGTCATGACAAAGCTAAATATAAAGCAATTGCATAGGAAATATCAAAAACAGCTTATTAAGAAACAGAACATTAGAAATAATGAATTTCCTCATTCTGTGCATGAAAGAGACTGTAGCGCAGACATCCACCCCTGCCCAGGTCTCACAGTTTAATCATATCTTTCTAACTCCTGAAGGGTCCGTCCTCGCTGAAGGTCTCAATAACTAAATAAATATCGAAAAAACAGCTTCCCACTCAGTCAAAACAGCTGAGGGATTGACTGCGGTACGGCAATGCATGGCAACCGAGAACACCAGATGTGTCTTATGACAAGATTCACATTAAGGAGAAACAAGACCGCCTTGTACAAACACTTTGTAAGAAAAGAATGTGGAAAAAGGCCGGTAGACCAGACATCATCAATTTATCCGATTACCAAATCATCAACAATGAAAACACGAACACATTTATTTTTTTTTACTCACAGAAACAGACACTCCTGTCACCGACTTTATGAAAAGATAAATAATAGGAAAGCTGACTGTTGTCTTTAAAAAACAGTTGTGTTATGTAACGTTACACTGACGCTCTCAATAACAAGCCCAGAAACACAAACATCAGAGTAAAACAAAAGCAGCAGTTATCAAATAATGGTGTTAGAACAACACACTGACCTGAACACCTACCATATCATTATTCACCAACACTTAAACATATCAAAGAATTTCTCGCCTAGGCAAGAAATATATCAATGGTATATGCAAGGAAAGTTCCATCACGTACACAAGGAAAAAGACTCTTCTTGCCCTTTACCCACCAGCTCCTGACTGGTAAACACATCGATGGACTCCACAACACACACAGATGCAATATTTCACTACTTCTCATTACTTCTGGCTTCGGCTGTATCTCTCACAAACTTGCAGACCTTCTAGCCAGATACCAATCCAAGTTACAGTACTTGGTACCATTTGTCCCTCACATCTTAAATATCCAGGAAGTCTCTCTCGACTTCAAGATTTCTCCATCAAAACAATAAACACGCCAGTTTTAATGTAACCTCATCATTCACTCAATTTTTATGACCTGTTACGACTTGAAACTGCGTAACTTAAATTAAAAAAGTCCTGGCTCCTAAAGGGTAAATCCTGGTATGTCTAAGGGTATGTATATTATTTTATATTGAAAAAGAAACCACTCTAGGGCCAGCATGTACCTTCACATTAAATGTGGAATGTTAATTAGTCAATATTAATTATTATAAGGAAGGACACAAAAACTCGCCTATACAAAAATATATATTAAAAATAAAGTAACATATACAACCTTCAATCTACTCTACTACAATCAACATCAGCACACTGCAGCTCACCTTTACCCAGTACTCACATTAGCTCATTAGCACACTGCTACTAGTGATTAAAACAAAATATATAAACATTTATAAACAGGGAGGCTCCATGACACACCACACCCCAGGCAAGACCACCATACGAGTACTCTCACAAAAGTTAAACAGGCCTCTGCACACTAGGGCCTTACAGGTAAACATGAGAGCACTTAAATAAAATAACCTATGGTATAAACTTATACAAAAAAAAAAAAAAATACACCCCCACCTATTTACACCAACGACAAAAAATGACTTCTCCCAGCCGCTGTTCTTCTTGTACCCGCCAACAAACACCTCACCTGCTCCTGTCCTGTCCTGGCTACTCTGACTGACCAGGAATAATACGCGTCCGGTTTCAGTACAAATCCCGGAAAACTATGGAGTATTTTTTATCAAATATTTTTGCTACAGCACACTGCGTAATATAAGAACATAAGAACATAAGAAAGGAGGAACACTGCAGCAGGCCTGTTGGCCCATACTAGGCAGGTCCTTCACAATCCGTCCCACTAACAGAACACTTGCTCAATCTAATTTTCAATGCTACCCAAGAAATAAGCTTTGATAATTCTATTTACTCATGTGCGAGTCCCACTCAAATCCAACCCCTCTCACTCATGAATTTATCCAACCTAAATTTGAAACTACCCAAGGTCCTAGCTTCAATAACCCTACTAGGCAGACTGTTCCACTCATCAACTACCCTATTTCCAAACCAATACTTTCCTATATCCTTTCTAAATCTAAACTTATCTAACTTGAATCCATTATTGCGGGTTCTCTCTTGGAGAGATATCCTCAAGACTTTATTTATATCCCCTTTGTTAATACCCATTTTCCACTTGTATACCTCGATCATGTCTCCCTCATTCTACGTCTTACAAGTGAATGCAATTTAAGGGTCTTCAATCTTTCTTCGTTGTTAAATTAGACACATATGCAACACTTGGGTAAGGAAGATTTCTAATGCTATGTATTAATTTAGTCATTCTACGCTGAATGTTTTCTAACGAATTTATGTCCATTCTGTAATATGGAGACCAAAACTGAGCTGCGTAATCTAGGTGAGGCCTTACTAATGATGTATAAAGCTGTAATATAACCTCTGGACTTCTGTTGCTAACACTTCTTGATATAAATCCCAGTAATCTATTTGCCTTATTACGTACGCTTAGGCATTGCTGTCTTGGTTTAAGGTTGCTGCTTACCATCACCCCCAAGTCCTTCTCGCAATCTGTATGGCTAAGTTCTACGTTATTTAACTTATAAGTGCTTGGGTTATGGACACTCCCGAGCTTCAGAACCTTGCATTTATCTACATTGAATTGCATCTGCCACTTTTCTGACCACGAATTAAGTTTGTCTAAATCTTCCTGAAGTTCTATGACATCTATGTTTGAATCAATTATCCTACCTATCTTCGTGTCGTCGGCGAATTTGCTCATATCACTAGTAATTCCCTCGTCAAGGTCATTGATATATATTATAAATAACAATGGGCCCAAGACTGATCCCTGTGGAACACCACTTGTTACAAGTCCCCATTCGGATTTAACCCCATTTATGCACACTCTCTGCTTCCTATTGGTGAGCCATGACTCGATCCATGACAGCACTTTTCCCCCAATGCCATGAGCTGCCACTTTCTTTAACAGTCTATGGTGCGGTACTCTATCAAAAGCCTTACTAAAGTCTAAATAAACAATATCGAATTCTTTATCGTGATCAACAGCCTCAAAAGCTTTAGTGAAGAAGATTAATAAATTAGATAGGCAGGAACGGCCCCTCGTGAATCCATGCTGAGTATCATTAATCAAATTATGGTTATCTAGATGGCTTCTAATAATATCAGCTATAATTGACTCTAGTAATTTGCCTACAATTGAGGTCAGGCTTATTGGGCGGTAATTTGACGGTAGTGACTTGTCCCCTGCTTTAAAAATAGGAATTACATTAGCCATCTTCCACATATCAGACACTACACCTGTTTGAAGAGATAAATTAAAAATGTTAGATATTGGTTCACGGAGTTCCATTTTGCATTCCTTAAGAACCCTTGCAAAAAGCTCATCAGGACCCGGCGATTTATTTTGTTTCAGTCGGTCTAGTTGTTTCCTAACCATTTCGCTAGTGACTGTGATATTACATAATTTATCTTCTTCTGGGCCTCTGTAAAAATTAATTACTGGGATATTATTAATGTCTTCCTGTGTGAAAACCGAGAGAAAATAATTATTAAAAATAGAGCACATATCATTATCCTTGTCAGTAAGATGCCCAGAGTTATTTTTAAGGGGACCTATCTTATCCCTAACTTTTGTTATATAAACCTGGAAAAAACTTTTTGGGTTAGTTTTTGAATCCCTAGCAACTTTAATTTCATAGTCCCGTTTAGCTTTTCTTATTCCCTTTTTAACGTCCCTCTTAATGTCAGTATACTGATTTATAAGATGACCCTCACCTCTTTTTATGTGCCTATAAATTCCTTTCTTCTGCCCTAAAAGATACTTAAGCCTATTATTCATCCATTTTGGGTCATTTCTACTAGATCTAATTTTTTTATACGGGATAAATGTTCTTTGGGCAGCCTGTATAGTGTTAAGAAAACTGTCATATTGATACCTCTCCGTCACCCTAGTCCACAGTTGATAAGTGTTCTCTAAGTCCATTATAATCTGCTAAGCGAAAATCTGGGACCGTTACTGAATTATCCCTACTATCATACATCCATTCAATGCTAAAGGTAATTGACTTGTGGTCGCTTGAGCCGAGTTCCTCTGTAATTTCTAAATTATTAACAAGGGTTTCCTTGCTTGCCAGAACCAAGTCAAGTAGGTTATTTCCCCTTGTAGGTTCTGTTACAAACTGCTTCAAAAAGCAATCCTGAACTACTTCTAAAAAGTCGTTAGATTCTAAATTCCCTGTCAAGAAATTCCAATCAATCTGACTAAAGTTAAAGTCCCCTAGAATTACTACGTTATCGTGCCTTGTGGCCTTAACAATTTCCTCCCAAAGTAGTCTCCCTTGTTCCCTATCTAAGTTTGGAGGACGGTAAATCACGCCTAAAATAAATTTTTCACACCCCTCTGAAAATTCTATCCAGACAGACTCTGTATGTGTTAATTCAGACTTTATACCCGTTTTTATACAACAATTTAAATGATCACGGACATAGAGTGCCACCCCACCCCCCTTCCCGATACTTCTGTCTACTTGGAACAATTTAAAACCCTGAATGTGACATTCGGCAGGCAAGTCCCGATTTTTCATATTAAACCATGTCTCAGTTATTGCAAAAACATCAATATTACCCGTACTTGCAACTAATCTCAACTCGTCCATCTTATTCCTAGCACTACGACTATTGGTGTAATAAATATTTAAAGACCCTCCTTTCTCTTTACCCTTCCTGCTCATTTCTGTTTTTCCACTACACCTATTACTGTCCTTGTCATCTAGTGTCACTAGCTTTCCACTGTCCACCTTTTTCTGCCTATTACTAGTTCTCCTAGAACTTATAATATTACTACACTGGGACTTCACTGTTTTCCCCCCAAAACCCATACCACTAACTATTTCTAGTTTAAAGCCCTAACAGCTCCCTCCACTGCAGTTGCCAGTGCCCCCACCCCAGACCTGGATAAGTGAACCCCATCCCTGGCATACATGTCATTTCTGCCATAGAAGAGGTCCCAGTTGTCAATGAATGTTACTGAATTTTCCTTACAGTATTTGTCCAGCCAGCAATTGACACCAATTGCCCTGGACAGCCATTCATTTCCAACTCCTCTCCTTGGCAAAATACCACATATGACAGGGTTCCCACCCTTCTTCCTAATTATGTCTATTGCTGACCTAAACCTGCTAGTCAGGTCCTCACTCCTACGTCTGCCAACATCGTTGGCTCCAGCACTGAGACAGATAATAGGATTGCTCCCATTACCTCTCATGATGTCGTCCAGACGGCTAACAATATCCTCCATCCCAGCCCCAGGAAAGCAAACACTCTGTCTCCTACTCCTATCATTCAAACAGAAAGCCCTATCCATGTATCTAACCTGGCTGTCCCCAACAACAACAATGTTTTTACCTTCCTTGGTGTCGCTCGTCGTGACGCTCCCAGAAGTCGACTCACATTCATCGGGTAGCACGGAGAATGGGTTCGATGTTTCCACAACATTCTCCTGGGTCTTCATTGTTTCTACCTCTCCACCCGTCCTCTTGATCCTTAACTTTGTCCCATGCGTTTTAGCCACTGTCCAAGAAATATAATTTCTCCAGATGCTAACAAAATACACTCGTCTCCCCACACAGGACTTCCTTGATCTAGTCAACCTGTGCGTTAGCTTTAATCTTCTCTTATTTGAAGAAGACTTATTTAGGAAGAAATTCGGCATACAATGGGTTCCTCATTTACTTTGGTCTTAGCCAACTTTAAGTTAGAATGTCTACGATGGAACTGGTTTAAGAATATTTCCTGTCATATCTCCTGACCGAGATATGTTGACCACGTCTTTTTTTTTACCCAGATACTTCAACTTTAGCAATTACAGAAATCAATTCAACCAAGTTGATCCCTCATTCAAATCTCTTTGGAAGAAGAGAAGGACGTCCTTCCCATGAAGAGTATCATTTACTTCAAATTCACTTCAAAACCCACTTACAAGGTTCCATTTCTTCTCACACTACGAGTTAAGATCTAAAAGAAGAATAATTATAGACTTTTCCCTCACCAGGTGTCCGGACGCGCAGCGGTGGATGCCTTGAACAAATGTATATTGACAAAGCTTTCTCTGCCCTCAGGTTTCTCCTTACATTATACATTCCTACACAAAACAATCTTCAATATCCTCTCTAAACCCAGAAAAGGACTAGATTTGAGCGATGATTAATACTTCTCACTTGACTTTAGAAATGCTCATGTTGGCATTAGTGCTCCCCACCAGACCTCCCGATGACAACTGAGCTGGTTTAGCATCATCTCATCTCTCTATATACTTCACATATGTTCTCCATTTACTTGATCAAACAATCAGTGGTAATACAATGGTAGACCATAACAGTAAGATTCAAAATGATGTTTATGATATTTTGTCTAGTTTACAACCCCAACTCCCCTTCAGTGGGTGAAACGTAGTATTAATCAATGTTTTATTTATTGGATGTGTTCCTCCATATGTCTGGTCATAGACATTTGTTTACATTTCTTTTGGTCTCATTTATTCCTACATTCAGTACATTTGCTATTTCTCTGATTCTCTCCAGTTCCTCGGCTTCCCACTTTCGTCTTCTTTAACCCCAATTCATTTATTCGTTCATTGTTCTCTTCAACCTTTCCTCCAATTTTCTGAAGAGATTTAGCTCGGCATCACATTCTTCGTCCATTTTCCTCTTTAATTCATCCAGGATTGGCTCGAAATTAATGTCATCTTCTCCTCCACATGTGATAAGCATCTTCAATTTTCTGTCGCTTCTCCCTTGTCACTAAAGTCAATGCATACCATCCTTTATTACTTCAAATCTACATCTTTCACCTTCCTTTCCTTGTACTTTTCTGTTTCCCTATATCTTTCTTGCAATTCCTTCGTACAACCTTCCTTTGCCTTCCCTTCCCTTCCTTTCCTTCCCTGCATGCTGACAGGTGTCAGCACGGGTGCTGCATCTTGCTGACCTCCAGGTACACAATATTTGTCACGCCCTCGGCTCCCTCCAGCACAATATCTTGTGCTACGCCTGAAGGGAGGGGAAGGAGGGGGAGAGGAGAAGTACAAGGAGGAGGAGGTTGAGTAGTGAGTGAGAGAGGATAGAGAGGAGAGGAAAGAGAGAGAGAGAGGGTGTGTGTATGTGTGTGTGTGAAGAAGATAGGGTGTAGGAGGAGGGGTAAGGTTAAATGAAAGTAGAAACAGAAAGAAGGCAAAAGGAGGACAAAGAGCGGAGAGAAGAGAGAGATGATAAAGCAGAGGGAGGAGGGGGGCCAAAAAGAGGGACGAAGTGGTAAGAATGGGGGGTTGTGGAGTGGGATGCAGGGATGGAAAGGCTTCCCTCAATTTTGAGGTGTCCTGGCAGCTGACTAGGCCACTATATTACGTCTTTGGCTGTGTATTTGAACTCGGTGTTTCCCGACGATGTAACCAGATTCTCACAATATATATCATGCTTCAGGCTATATTAGAACTGAGGTACAACTTGACAATAAATCTTGTCAAAACATTACACACACACACACACACACACACACACACACACACACACACACACACACACACACACACACACACACACACACACACACACATACACACACACATACACACACACATACACACACATACACACACACACACACACACAACTGAGGTCCAACTTGGGAAACGAAGCTTCAATGTGAAAGAGAGGATCAAAGCTGCCAGGAACACCCTTTACTCAGCACATTCAGCTTATTTAAACCTTTTGAAGTTCCGGATATTGCTTCATTCATCATCAGAATGTAAATTATATCACAATAATATTAATATAGTATCCTGACATATCAAAAGTTTAAATGCTAACTCTAAAAAAAAACATGCATAAAGTAATCAGTTTAAAATAATGTAGCCAACCCACCCACTTGTGACGACATCTCCAGCTGCTACACCTCACTTCTTGCTTCCAGTATTCAAGTCTCTGTCCTCATACCTCTGCTTTAGGATAAGGAGTGAACACCTTTTATCAAGGCTAAGGGACTGAATACCCCAAAATTACGTCTTCACTTCTTCCATTGTCTCCTGTATTACGACAACTATGTATTGAACGGAAGCAACTTGCGACTCGGGAAAAACTTGATGAATGACAAGTATGGCGCGTGTCATTCATCAACTTGTCGTATCATCAGTAGGAGTATGATGGCTGTTGATGTGTCTTCAGTCTTAAATGAAATACTGACCTATGATCCTAGGCGTGGCCCTAGGAGATCCCTAGGCGTGGCCCCAGATCTCTAGGCGTAGCCCCAGATCCCTAGGCGTGGCCCTATGAGATCCCTAGGCGTGGCCCCAGGAGATTCCTAGGCGTGGCCCCAGGAGATTCCTAGGCGTGGCCCCAGGAGATCCCTAGGCGTGGCCCCAGATCCCTAGGCGTGGCCCCAGATCCCTAGGCGTGGCCCCAGATCTCTAGGCGTGGCCCAAGGAGATCCCTAGGCGTGGCCCCAGATCTCTAGTCGTGGCCCCAGGAGATCCCTAGTCGTGGCCCCAGGAGATCCCTAGGCGTGGCCCCGGGGTCAACCCAGTCAGTTTAATTCTGACCTCCTCTCCTCGTTCTTGCAACTTCAACCATTCTTAAAAAAAAAATTATGCAACTTCCACTCAAAACGGGAAGAAAAAAGTCCTAATTGATTTAAGAGAACTGAATAAGACATTTCGCTAAGAATTTTGTTATATTATAAGTGACAACCACGTCGAAACTACTTACAAAGTTCCTTTAGTGAGTCGTATAAATAACTATATTAATAATAATTATTATTATTCTATGGAAGAAGGAAAGGAACATGAGAAAAGGCGGAGACAAAAATGGCGAAGAAAATAAGGAGAAGAAAACGAAGAAAAAGTATAGGAAATAAAAAAAGAAAAAGAAAAAAAAAAGACTCCAAAAAAAAAAGAAAGAAAGCAGAGTCACTTCTAACTTGACTCGTTGAACAATGGAACAAAAGATGTACAATAGGTTGGGATGTATTTTTATACACAACACAACATGGACAACCTGACTGGTGAAGATCTAGTTACACTTGGCAGACGGAGGATCGAACCTCAGACACTCATTTTGCTCGTTAGAATGTTACTAGTAACTCCAGGAGGACACCTTGGCTCATTCTATAAGAACTGACGAGTGATGATCCTCAAGCGCCAGCTTGGGAGATGCTAGAACTAGTGAGGGAACACGTCTCCGGGGATGCTTGCCTGATGATGCTCAGGGGTTGACAGATGACTGATGACCAGAATGATGGAGAGGACGACAGGAGGTGGGCTACTACAAGACTGATGGTTCACTTTTGGTGACACCTAAACAAGTCGTGGTGTTGTTGTGTGTGTGTGGGGGGGAGAGAGAGGAGAGAGAGAGAGAGAGAGAGAGAGAGAGAGAGAGAGAGAGAGAGAGCACGGCTGAGCTTGAGTAAATAGTGCAAATAGAGCTGAACAAATTTAGAGCACAAGATGCTGTAGTCACAAAAGTAGAAGTAAAATGTATGATTATGACGTAGCGATGAGGGTCAGGTTTTCATCTTCCGAAATTAGAGAACTCGGAGGTCTTGTTGCTTTCTTGAAAAGTACCAGGATAGGCACAAGTATTTGTCACTCGGAACTTTATAACTTAAGGAGTCTGTTTAGTATTAAGGATTTCTGGTTGAAAGTTTAAAAATAAAAAAATTATCTAGCAAAATTTTACTCAAAATTAGATTTTTTATTTCGCGTATCTTTCATTGTGAGATTATTTTAACCATGGTATCGGCAACTCAATTTTTTTAAATTGATGACTCTTGTCAGCGTACTTAGTAATTAACGAGGAAATATGAACAATATTTAGATTTTGTTGATAAGCCAAAATTTAACCATACAGAACTGAAGATGGTCCCACCCAAGATGGTCCCACCCAAGATGGTCCCACCTAAGATGGTCCCACCCAAGATGGTCCCACCCAAGATGGTCCCACCCAAGATGGT
>WNWK01039427.1:0-17458 GCA_009830355.1 Cherax destructor
ATAGTGTGAGTAGGGCTGATTGTGGTACATAATACCGTATCTTAGAGAGGATCCCCACAGTTTTAGACACTTTCTTTGTTATGTGTTGGATATGGGTGCTGAATTTCAGGCTGCTATCAAGGTGAAGGCCCAGGAATTTGCCCTCGTTATGTTTAGCAATAGGTGTAGTGTTGATCTTAATGTTTAATTGTGGATCACCTGCTCTGTTGCCAAACATAATATAGAAGGTCTTATCAGTGTTGAGTGTAAGTTTATTGGCTGTCATCCATGTTGATATTTTTATTAATTCGTTGTTAACAATGGTATTAAGCGCGGCAAGATTTGTGTGGGAGATGACATAAGTTGTGTCGTCAGCAAAGAGTATTGGTTTCAGGTGTTGTGATACATTGGGAAGATCATTGATGTATAAGAGGAAGAGCAGGAGACCAAGGACACTTCCCTGCGGTACTCCGGTGTCAAGTGGTCGTGTCGTGGAGGATGTGTCTTTAATAGTGACATACTGATACCTATTAGTGAGGTAGGATTTGAAGTATGCAAGTGCATGACCTCTTATTCCATAGTGGTCAAGTTTGTGGAGTAGGATGCCGTGGTTTACTGTGTCGAAAGCTTTCCTTAGGTCAATAAAAAGTCCTAATGGATATTCCTTATTTTCGAGTGCTGTGTAAAGCAGGTCTATCATTTTTACTATTGCATCGTTAGTGCTTTTATTTTTCCTGAAGCCAAATTGGCAGGGGATGAGTATGCTTTGTGTCGTTATGAACGAGTATAATCTCGTGTGCACAAGTTTCTCGAAGATTTTGGAGAGCAACGGTAGATTTGATATAGGCCTATAGTTGTTTACGTCTGTGGGATCACCACCTTTGTGTATTGGTGTAACCCTTGCTGTTTTGAAGAGTGTCGGGAAAGTGCTAGTTTCTAATGATTTGTTAAAAAGTAATGAAATAGGATGTGAAAGGACATGAGCGGCTCGTTTGTATATTAATGGTGGGACTTGAGACAGATGCCCTGATTTATTTTTAAGTGACTTGATTATCATGGTGACTTCAGTGGGTTCAGTAGGTGCAAGATATAAGGAGGATGTGAAATTCCCATCTAGGTAATCACTTGCTCGGGCATTGGTATCTGGGATTTTACTGGCAAGATTTGATCCTATGGTTGAGAAGAAGTCATTTATCTTGTTTACTGTATCAATAGGCTGTAGTGGTGTTTCGTTTGGTTTAGTTAGGACAATATCCCTAGTTTTTTCAGTTTGTGGGTGCCCATAATCTGTGAGAGTGTTTTCCAGGTCTTTTTTATATCTCCTTTTGTTTCAGTGAATCTGCTGGAGTAATACAACTGTTTGGCTTTTTTTATTAGTTTGGTGAGAACTGATGAATAGTGTTTAATAAACTTTTTATGTATGAATCCCCGTCTATATTGCTTTTCATATTGATGTTTTTTGTTAATGGATTTTAGTAAGCTGTTAGTTAGCCACGGGAATCCTAGCCGTTTATTTGTAATCTGTTTCATTTTTATAGGACAATGTTTGTTGTATAGTCTATGTAATTTATTAAGAAAGTTGTCTGTCCAATCATCGATACCCTTGTGTGTCTATTATCGTGGTAGTGAAGGTGAACATTATGTTGAGACCTGCGTGTCCTTATAGTGGTAGTGAAGGTGAACATTATGTTGAGACCTGCGTGTCCTTATCGTGGTAGTAAAGGTGAACATTATGTTGAGACCTGCGTGTCCTTATCGTGGTAGTGAAGGTGAACAATTATGTCAAGACCTGCGTGTCCTTATAGTGGTAGTGAAGGTGAACATTATGTTGAGACCTGCGTGTCCTTATCATGGTAGTGAAGGTGAACATTATGTTGAGACCTGCGTGTCCTTATCGTGGTAGTGAAAGTGAACATTATGTTGAGACCTGCGTGTCCTTATAGTGGTAGTGAAGGTGAACATTATGTTGAGACCTGCGTGTCCTTATTGTGGTAGTGAAGGTGAACATTATGTTGAGGCTTGAGTGTCCTTATCGTGGTAGTTTGTTCCCTTGTGTTGAGTGAATGTGATTGTGTTTGTTGTTGGGCTATTAAGAAGTCTGTTAACAATAAATACAATATACAATACAATACAATTTTATTTCTTTGCTCATGTACATAGGTTTATATTACAATCATAAACTGAAGTGCAAGGAGAGCCTCTGGCATGCCTTGGCATTTGGGGCAGCTTAATCTAATGGCTTATAGACTAACTGACATTATCATATTGTGGTACCTTATACATACCTATGTATTATGTATACTGAGTGATAACAAAAATATTTGGTATATATATGAACTCATGAACCATCTTGACTATCACACATTAATAATAAAACATTTAAATTAGCATCATTGGACTTTATTACATCGTAATCATGAATCTGATATAAAGACAACAAATTTACATTCGAATTAAGGTATTTCTTTCAATAACTGTTAGTTTAACACTTAAATGAGACACTCTGTGACGAAAGCAAAAGACTCGGCAGACAATGTAACATCCTCCCAATGAAAAGCAGGGGTGCCACTAGCACGTTGAGGGACAACACAATAAGTGTCAGGGGCCCAAGACTGTTCAACTGCCTCCCAGCATACATAAGGGGGATTACCAATAGACCCCTGGCTGTCTTCAAGCAGGCACTGGACAGGCACCTAAAGTCGGTGTCTGACCAGCCAGGCTGTGGTTCGTACGTTGGACTGCGTGCGGCCAGCAATAACAGCCTGGTTGATCAGGCTCTGATCCAACATGAGGCCTGGTCACAGACCGGGCCGCAGGGGCATTGACCCCTGGAACTCTCTCCAGGTAAACTCCAGGTAAACACGCCATTAGACGACAAAAGTCATTTCCTTAAAACTCGCCAAAATTGACCAGGTCATTTTTCCTTATTTACTCAGTTTTTTTTCAATGCTTTATCCTACCTCCAGTTCATCCCTTCCCCATCCTGACATCAAGCTGAAATGATGTACCAAATATTTATTTTACAGAAATACTTTGTGTACTGTCTAAATTTTGTTGCTTGTCAATATACATATTTTTATATATATATATATATATATATATATATATATATATATTTGGGGGGACATCGAACTGGATGAGGTAACTTTACTTATTCCCGAAAGAGAACTCATTAATCTCATTACAGCAGTCATGCTTAATAATATAGTCAGCACATCTACTATCTATTTGCCAAGTTGAAGGCTGTGCGCTTCCCTCAGGTTACTACTGATAAACACATTTTGTTATACATCATTGTCCTGTAGCCTAGTAGACTCCACCACATTTATGAAATTGCCCCGCCTGTACCAAGAAGCACCTACATACCCATCAATTACACAACCCAGGGCAACATGTGTTTAGAGCAGGTCGCTCCTGCCTGTCCCAGCTACTGGACCACTATGACAAAGTCCTGGATGCGGTAGAGGATAAACAAAATACAGATGTAGTATACACAGAATTTGCAAAAGCTTTCGACAAGTGTGACCATGGTGTAATAGCGCACAAAATGTGTGATAAAGGAATAAAAGGAAAAGTTGGTAGATGGATCTATAACTTCCTGACAGATCGAACACAAAGAGTAATAATAAACAGAGTAAAGTCTGAGGCAGCTACGGTGAAAAGCTGTTCCACAAGGCACAGTACTCACTCCCATTCTATTCCTCATCCTCATATCTGACACAGACAAAGATGAAAGCCATAGCTTCGTGTCTGCCTTTGCGGATGACACCCGAATTGCCATGACAGTGACCTCCATTGAAGATATTGCAAGACTCCAAGCGGACATCAACTAAATCTTCAAATGGGCCACTCAAAACAATATGAAGTTCAATGAAGAGAAATTTCAACTACTACTCAGATATGGAAAACTTGAGGAAATTAAAACTGTATTAGGGTATACAATAATTTCTAACCATACAATAGAGCAAAAACGTAATGTGAAGGACCTGGGAGTGATAATGTCAGAGGATCTCGCCTAAAGACCACAACAATGTATCTACCGCATCTGAGAGGATGGATAATGAGGACCTTCAAAACTAGGGACACCAAGCTCGTGATGATTCTCTTCAAATCGCTTGTTCTCTCTAGGCTGGAATACTGCTGTACACTAACTGCCCCCTTCAAGGCAGGCGAAATTGTTGACCTAGAGAGTGTACAAAGAACTTTCACGGAACACATAAGTACGTTAAGACACCTAAATTACTGGGAACGGGTTAAAGTCCCTTGATTTGCATTTCCTGGAATGCAGGTGAGAGATACATGATAATATGTATACACTTGGAAAATCCTAGAGGGATTAGTACCAAACTTGCAAACGAAAATCATTCCCTATGAATGCAAAAGACTCGGCAGGAGATGCAACATTCCTTCAATGAAAAGCAGAGGCGCCACGAGTACACTGAGAGACCACAATAAGTGTTCGGGGCCCAAGACTTTTCTACTGCCTCCCAGCATACATTAGGGGGATTACCAGTAGACGCCTGGCTGTCTTCAAGAAGGCACTGGATAGGCACCTAAAGTCAGTATCTGACCAGCCGGACTGTGGTTCGTACGTCAGTTTGTGTGCGGCCAGCAGTAACAGCCTGGTTGATCAGACCCTGATCCACCACGAGGCCTGGTCTCAGACCGAGCCGCAGGGGCGTCGACCACCGATACCCTCTCCAGGTATACCAATGATCAGTGTTGTGCTCTGCACCGCACGAAACAGATTGAATCACTGTTGACAGCAACCTTGCATTTAGGTTTTTGATGCTGATTTTTTTTTTCAGCACCAGAAGTCCTGTACTGGGAGGGGAATACAGGCATTAATATAACAAATACCTTTAACCTTGGTATGTAGTTAAAGGGTAGGCCTACCTGGATTATACCTGGAGAGTATTCCAGGGGTCCACACCCCCGCGGCCCAGTCCATGACCTTGGACTCTGGACAGTGAATTGTGAGTCAGGGAATTGTTGTCCATATTAGTTTAATATCTTTATTATGCACACCACACCCATCCTGTGAATACCATGCACCTTCCCCTTGCTTTGTGTACATCTCTTGGGAGGAGTCTTGAGGGGGTCTTGGAGGTGAGGGGTCTTGGAGGTGAGGGGTCTTGGAGGTGAGGGGTCTTGGAGGTGAGGGGTCTTGGAGGTGAAGGGGTCTTGGAGGTGAAGGGGTCTTGGAGGTGAGGGCTCTTGGAGGTGAGGGGTCTTGGAGGTGAAGGGGTCTTGGAGGGGAGATTTCCCTTCCCCACACACAAGCTGCTCAAGCCATACATGTTACTACACCCAACTGATTTACGTGGCGCCGAAAGTCACTCTCTTAATCTTCCTATACTGTATTTTCCAAAAAATCTGTTTTCTCTATTTTAAATCAACTAATTAATGTTACGTTAATTTAGCTAAATTAGGTTGGGATAGGTCAGGTAAATCTATGTAAAAAAGTATGGTGCATCTTGCACTTAACTCTGCGGAGGATCGAGCCTCCACCACTCCACACGTAGCTTAGGGTAAGGTTAATTAAGGAGAATAGTTTAGGGTTGAGTAGTTGTTAGTTGAGTGGAGCAGCGGGTGTTGTACTCACCAGGAAGTCATCCATTATGCTAATATCACTTCTTCCTTCTCCAGAGCCAAAGGACTGCAAAAAAAAAAAAACAATGCCCAAACTGAATATATGAAACAAGGCACAAACAATGTATAATAAATTAACAAATTCAAACAATAGCAAGAAAACAATATGTATAGTGAATAAAAAGTTGTGGGGGGAGAGAGAGAGAGAGAGAGAGAGAGAGAGAGAGAGAGAGAGAGAGAGAGAGAGAGAGAGAGAGAGAGAGAGAGGAGAGAGAGAGAGAGGGAGAGGAGAGAGAGAGAGAGAGGGAGAGAGGAGAGGAGAGGAGAGAGAGGAGAGAGGGAAGAGAGAGAGAGAGAGAGAGAGGGAGAGAGAGGAAGAGGAGAGAGAGAGAGAGGAGAGAGAGGAAAGAGGAGGAGAAGAGAGAGAGGGAGAGAGGAAGAGGAAGAGAGAGAGAAAAGAGAGAGAAGAAAGAGAGAGAGAGGGAGAGAAAGAGTTAGTTTTATAACAAATGAGAGTAAATTTTCTTTATAAACTTAATGAATATTTGAAGCCTTGAAATAAACCGGGATCTATGTTCATCTTAATTTTATAAAATAAAAATTAATCTTTTCATTTGAAAAAATGAAAAATAGCAAATAAAAGATTTATGCGAAAAAATCAAAGATTTGAAACTGCAATGAATATTTTAACATTTATGTATAAACAAGCTTTTGAAAATTACTACATGATTCTTAGCAGCTAAAATAATAATAATAATAATAATAATAATAATAATAATAATAATAATAATAATAATAATAATAATAATTAATAACAATTCGAACAAAAAGTGACGTAGAGTTAGGTTGAGGGTTTAAGAAGAATTTCTGGTGTGGAAAAAACTATCATGACTGGTGTAGTGCAGGGGATGGTGATAGTTGACTAATTTGTTGCTCTCTCTCTCTCTCTCACCGTTTATTATGACAATGTGTACTGACTTCTTGCCTACTTGTCTGTCTATACTGTTGCTTACAATCTGTCCACTCTCTTTCCCCCCCCCCCCATCTCTCTCTTTTAGACGAGGGTTTTACAAGGTTAGGTTAAGGGTTTCTAACTTTACAAGCTAAGAACTGTTACCTACATCAGCTCATTTTAAAGCATTTTTGGGCCAGCGATTTCTTTTGATCAGCTGACTTTATTTCATTCATGTCATTATGCTGTACGAACATGTTCAAGACTCGAGTCATTCTAGGAAGAAATGATCTCAGATGAAGTGATGTTTTTGAGAAGGGTACAGCAAGACTGTAGTTGCTGTTTGCTGCCCGTCTTGTTGTTTAGAAGCTCACTTTTCTCAATGATCACGAAGTGGAGCCTAGTGTGATACCTTGACAACATTGGCCTTGTACGTACTTAACAATAAGATCTCCACATCCGTCTGTTGTTGAAGGCTCTGCTGAAATGACAAATTTGTCCAGGCGAGAGATAAGTCTTCTTGCTCTGTTCTCTATTCTGTCAAGAAGTCCCAGATGAGACGGGAAGCAAGCAGTCCGAGAAAGTGGAGCATACTTAAGGTGCGAGCTCACTTGTGCCTTGTACAGAGTCTTGCAACTACTACTGTCGAGCAGATGCGAGATACCTCTAAGTGCTGTAAGCTTCCTGGCCGCTTTACAAAATTTACAACGTGGTTCTCCATAGTCAGTTTAGAGTCGAATTTCACCTCAAGATAACAATCTCATCCCTGGATTCGGACAATCTCCCATTCATTCTTACCACTCTTCCAGCATTATAATTTCCCTCTCAAACAAAAGTGAAATTTTCATTGTCAGCTTTGTCTCAGTGGGCGAGTCAAATGTTGCCTGAAGGTTGTCCAAAGTTCATTCTAGGCCTCACCATCCCCTGCGATCCAATCCTAGACCAGACATCACGTTCCAGACCAGGCCAGGCTTATGAAACTGGTTCCCAGGCAGGCGAGAAACTGATGCCTGAGGCGTAGTTTACTCTTCTGATCGACCTTGAGGAGAAATGTTCACGAGTGTGAGTACGATTCTGGGAATCTTCGTCTCTGAAAGATTCTGAGGGGGTCTTTGCACTTTCGAACTCTTGTGAGAACGTTTTTGCACTTTCGAACGCTCAAGAGGGCGTCTTCACACTTTTGAATGCTTCTGATGGCGTTTTTGCGCTTTTAAATTCTCATGAGGACGTCTTTGCGCTTTCGAACACTCGTGATTATGTCTTTTCGCTTTTGAATGCTCGTTTTTTTTCTCAGTTTTTGTGTCGGCAGTGGCCGGATGGAATGGAGAGCGGAAAGCCTTCTGCTTTTCTATCCTTGACATGCACATACACACACACACACTCGACCCCTGCAACCACAAATAGGTGAGTACACACACACACACGTATATGTGAATGACATGACGGACGGGATAAACTCAGAAGTGTCTCTGTTAGCAGATGATGTGAAATTAATGAGGAGAATCACATCGGATGAGGACCAAGCAGGACTTCAAAGAGACCTGGACAAGCTTGACATCTGGTCTAGCAACTGACTTCTCGAATTTAATCCCACCAAATGCAAAGTCATGAAGATCGGAGAAGGGCAAAGAAGACCGCTGACAGAGTACAGGCTAGGTGGACAAAGGCTACAAACCTCGTCAAAGGAGAAAGACCTTGGGGTGAGTATAACACCAAGCACGTCTCCGGAAACGCACATCAACCAGATAACTGCGGCAGCATATGGGCGACTGGCAAACCTAAGATTAGCGTTCCGTTACCTTAATAAGGAATCGTTCAAGACACTGTACACCGTGTACGTCTGGAACCCACACCTGGTCAAGCACGCCAAGAAACTAGAGAAAGTGCAAAGGTTTGCGACAAGGCTAGTTCCACAACTCAGGGGACTGTCCTATGAAGAAAGGTTGAGGGAAATAGGACTAACAACACAAGGACAGAAGGGTTAGAGGAGACATGATAACGACATACAAAATACTGCGGGGAATCGACAAGGTAGATAGTGACAGGATGTAACGTCCCGGATGCAACGTCCCAACAATTCCAGGAACAGCTTCTGAAAATTGACCACTGTCTGGAAAATCTTCCAGCTCCTGCCCCCAACATCTTGCTACTGGGGGATTTCAACCTCAGGCACCTAAAATGGAGGAACATTGCAAACAATGTGGTAGCAGAGATAACACCAGGAGGCAGCTCAGATGAAAATTCACACATGCATGAACTTTTAAATCTCTGCACCAAGTTCACCTTAAACCAGCAAATAGTAGAGCCCACAAGATTAGAGAATACGCTGGACCTCATCTTCACCAACAATGATGATCTGATACGAAATGTCATCATATCAAAAACAATATACTCAGATCACAACATAATAGAGGTCCAGACATGCATGCGGGGAGCTCCAGATCAACAAAATGTGATCAGCCGTGAGGAGCTTTCTCCAAATTCAACTTCAATAACAAAAACATAAGGTGGGACCAAGTAAACCAAGTCCTAAATGATATAAACTGGAAGATTGCCTAAGCATCACGGATCCCAACCTATGTCTTGAACAAATTAACTCTGTGGTACTTGAGGTTTGCTCAAGGCAAATTCCTTAAGGAAAGGAGGAGAAGATGCAAACTAGAAAGAGAGAGGCTCCTATACAGGCGAAGGCACAGAATAACGGAGCGGCTACAGGAGGCCAATATCTCTGAAATACGTAGGGAGACACTAGTCAGAGAAATAGCAAACATCGAATTAAAACTAAAGGAATCTTATAGGTATCAAGAGACACGGGAAGAACTAAGAGCCATAAATGAAATTGAAAGAAACCCTAAGTATTTCTTTTCCTATGCAAAATCAAAGTCGAGAACAACAACCAGTATTGGGCCCCTACTTAAACCGGATGGGTCCTACACAGATGACAGCAAGGAAATGAGTGAGTTACTTAAATCCCAGTATGACTCAGTCTTTAGCGAGCCACTAACCAGACTGAAAATCGAAAACCTAAATGATTTTTTCATGAGAGTGCCACAGAACTTGACAGACGCATGCCTTTCTGACATCATCACTACGCCAAATGACTTTGAAAAGGCAATAAATGACATGCCCATGCACTCCGCTCCAGGCCCAGACTCATGGAACTCCGTGTTCATCAAGAACTGCAAGAAGCCCCTATCACATGCTTTTAACATCCTATGGAGAGGAGCATGGACACTGGGATCGTCCGCAGCTACTAAAAACAACAGACATAGCCCCGCTCCACAAAGGGGGCAGTAAAGCAATAGCAAAGAACTACAGACCAATTGCGCTAACGTCCCATATCATAAAAATCTTTGAAAGGGTTCTAAGAAGCAAGATCGCTACCCATCTTGATACCCATCAATTGCACAACCCAGGACAGCATGGGTTTAGAGCAGGCCGCTCCTGTCTGTCCCAACTACTGGACCACTATGACAAGGTCCTGGATGCTCTAGAAGATAAACAGAATGCAGATGTTATATACACAGATTTTGCAAAAGCCTTTGACAAGTGTGACCATGGTGTAATAGCACACAAAATGCGTGATAAAGGAATAACAGGAAAAGTTGGTAGATGGATTTATAATTTCCTAACACATAGAACACAAAGAGTAGTAGTCAACAGAGTAAAGTCTGAGGCAGCTACTGTGAAAAGCTCTGTTCCACAAGGCACAGTACTTGCTCCCATCCTATTCCTCATCCTCATATCAGACATTGACAGGGATATAAGCCACAGTGCTGTGTCTTCCTTTGCAGATGACACCCGAATCTGTATGACAGTGTCCACCGTTGAAGACACTGCAAGACTCCAAGCAGACATAAACCAAATCTTTAAATGGGCTGCAGAAAACAATATGAAGTTCAATGATGAGAAATTTCAATTACTCAGATACGGAAAACGTGAAGAAATTAAAATCTCATCGGAGTACAAAACTAATTCCAACCACACAATAGAGCGAAAAAATAATGTCAAAGACCTGGGAGTGTTCATGTCAGAGGATCTCACCTTCAAGGACCATAACAATGTAGCAATTGCATCTGCTCGAAAAATGACAGGATGGATAATGAGAACCTTCAAAACCAGGGATGCCAAGCCCATGTTGACACTTTACAGATCGCTTGTTCTATCTAGGCTGGAATATTGCTGCACACTAACTGCACCTTTCAAGGCGGGTGAAATTGCTGACCTTGAAAATGTGCAGAGAACCTTCACGGCACGCATAAGTGCGATAAACCACCTCAACTACTGGGAACGCTTGAAGTTCCTAAACCTGTACTCTCTAGAACGCAGGCGGGAGATACATTATTATATACACATGGAAAATTCTCGAGGGCTTAGTACCAAACTTGCACACAAAAATCACTCCCTACGAAAGCAAAAGACTCGGCAGGCGATGTAACATTCCCCCAATGAAGAGCAGGGGTGCCACTAGCACGTTGAGGGACAACACAATAAGTGTGAGGGGCCCAAGATTGTTCAACTGCCTCCCAGCATACATCAGGGGGATTACCAACAAGCCCCTGGCTGTCTTCAAGCAGGCACTGGACAGGCACCTCAAGTCGGTACCTGATCAGCCGGGCTGTGGTTCGTACGTTGGACTGCGTGCGGCCAGCAGTAACAGCCTGGTTGATCAGGCTCTGGTCCAACAAGAGGCCTGGTCACGGACCGGGCCGCGGGGGCGTTGACCCCTGGAATTCTCTCCAGGTAGACTCCAGGTAGAGGGAACAGAAACAAGGGGGCACAACTGGAAGCTGAAGACTCAGATGAGTCAAAGGGATGTTAGGAAGCATTTCTTCAACATTAGAGTAGTCAGGAAGTGGAATAGTCTAGCGAACGATATAGTGGAGGCGGGAACCATACATAGTTTTAAGACAAGGTATGATAAAGCTCATGGAGCAGGGAGAACAGAGACCCAGTAGCGGACAGCGAAGAGGTGGGGCCAGGAGCTGAGTCTCGACCCCTGCAACCACAATTAGGTGAGTACAATTAGGTGAGTACACACACACACAAAGGTTTGCAACAAGGGTAGTTCCAGAGCTAAGGGGATTGTCCTACGAAGAAAGGTTAAGGGAAATCGTCCTGACGACACTGGAGGACAGGAGGGTTAGGGGAGATATGATAACGACATACAAAATACTGCGATGAATAGATAAGGTGGACAGAGACTGGATGTTCCAGGGATGGAACACATAAAAAGGGTCACAATTGAAAGTTGAAGACTCAGATGAGTCAAAGGGATGTTAGGAAGTACTTCTTCATTCATAGAGTTGTCAGGAAGTGGAATAGTCTGGCAAGTGATGTAGTGGAGGCAGGAACCATACATAGTTTTAAGACGAGGTATGATAAAGCTCATGGAGCAGGGGGAGAGAGGACCTAGTAGCGGTTAGTGAAGAGGCGGGCCAGGAGCTGAGTCTCGACCCCTGCAACTACAAATAGGTGAGTACATATAAGTGAGTACGGAGCAGAGAGGGAATGACCTAGTGGCAACCAGTGAAGAGACGGGGTCAGGAGTTATGACTCGACCCCTGCAACCACAATTAGTTGAGTACATCTAGAGAATACACGATAATCCTTAATCTAGGTAGAAATAGACAGATGTCAGCAGATAATCTTAGTGTGGACTTCCAAGTCCTCTGATATCCGTCTTTTCCATGTACCCCCGTGTGTCATGTACCCCCGTGTGATCATGTACACGGTGTGAAGCTGATTAAAAGAGACATTCAGCCATTTTAAAAATATAACTGGCAAATCAGTAGCAACACTCAGATAACAATCACAATCTTTGAGTGGGACATAATATTTGAAGCCAATTAGAAGAGGCTGACCAGTGGGGTCGTAAGGGGGGGAGGCGCCCCGGGTGACACCATAGAGCCTCTAAAGAAGGTGACACTAATGCACAAAACATTGCTGCACCAACATAAGAGAAGAATACTTTGTTTCTATATAGCCTATTATATCATTACAGAGTACAAATAGGTCTATATAGGGAAAATAATTGATTTTGATGGAGGAGGAGGAGGTGTTGATTCACCGGGAATGCTCCTGGCCCGGGTCTTTACCAGATGGTGACCCGGCTCCGGCTCCCTGGCGTGGGAGTATCAGAGACCTATGTCTCCCATGGGAGGGGGTACCCCTCAGCGGAGGGACCAACTGGCCCCAGGCCTAGCCACATTCCCCACCAGCACGAGGCTGGTAGGTAGATATATGCAAGGCCTCTCTGGTCTGCCACCTTCCCCGCCCCAAGGAGGCTGACGGGAAGGGCAGGCTTGCGAGCCACAGATGGTAGCAAGCTCCAGCCTTGGCACCTACCCTGCCCTAGAAGGGCTGGGCATGGTGTTCGACCTATTTTTTTTTTTTTTTTTTTGATGATGTGATAGATGATTTTGCAGGACTGAATGCAAGGAAATGCAAGATCAGATTCATTGAGACGTTACCTGTACTCAAAGTCAAATCAGAATTAGGGTTTCTCTGATATTGCAATGTTTTTCTTTATTTTTCGTTTTTTTTTTCATTGTTGAAGATGAATAAATGTAGGATCTATTGCCTGTACTCAAAGTGGTATTTGAGTTTATGTTTCCTCAATATTAATACGATTATATATTTTATCATTAATAAAGTTGAGAAGTATTCTCCTATTCAATTTATGGCCCTAACTTAAATGTTCTTATTGCTAAACATTAGTCACTGGTCATGCAGTAGTGACGTCACTGGTCATGCAGTAGTGACGTCACTGATCATGCAGTAGTGACGTCACTGGTCATGCAGTAGTGACGTCACTGGTCATGCAGTAGTGACGTAACTGTAGTTTACTCCCCCCATCCCCCCACCCTTGGATTTCATGGGGGTGACACCAAAGCTACCGCCCCGGGTGACACCAAAGATACCGCCCTGGGTGACACCAAAGATACCGCCCCGGGTGACACCAAAGATACCGCCCCGGGTGACACCAAAGATACCGCCCTGGGTGACACCAAAGATTCCGCCCTGGGTGACACCAAAGATACCGCCCTTTGTGACTCCAAAGATACCGCCCCGGGTGACACCAAGATACCGCCCCGGGTGACACCAAAGATTCCGCCCCGGGTGACACCAAAGATTTCGCCCCGGATGACACCAAAGATACCGCCCCGGGTGACACCAAAGATACCGCCCTGGGTGACACCAAAGATTCCGCCCCGGGTGACACCAAAGATTCCGCCCCGAGTGACACCAAAGATTCCGCCCCGGGTGACACCAAAGATACCGCCCCGGGTGACACCAAAGATTCCACCCCGTGTGACACCAAAGATTCTAAATAAGCATTTAGAAAGACTAGAGAAGGTACTGAGTAAGCTTGAAGAAGCCAATCTAAAGATCAAACTGTCTAAATGTCAATTTTTCAGATCAGAAATTAAGTTTCTGGGTCACGTAGTCACTCCTAGAGGGGTTATGACTGACCGAAGTAAAGTAGATGCAGTATTGAATTTTCCTACTCCCAAAACTGCTGATGCCGTAAGATCCTTTGTGGGCTTAGCAGATTTTTATAGATCATATATTGCCAATTTTTCCTCAATAGCAGCTCCTCTAACTGAGTTGCTTAAGAAAGATGCTCCATTTGTTTGGACCTTCAGTCAGGAAAAAGCATTTCAAACCTTGAAAGAAAGATTAACTTCTGCTCCAATCTTAAAATTCCCAGATTTTACAAAGCCTTTCTATTTAACCACTGATGCTAGTTCTATAGGCATTGGTGCAGTTCTTGCACAGAAGATTGATAGTAAATACAACGCAGTTGCATTTGCTAGTCGAGTCCTTACAAAGGCTGAAAGGAATTATACAGTAACTGAGCAAGAAGCCTTAGCAATAGTGTGGTCTTTAAAACACTTCCGAGACATAATTTATCAGTACCCTGTCCATGTCTTGACAGATCATGCACCTCTAATACCATTGTTCCAGAATAAACAACCTACTGGAAGACTAGCTAGATGGTCCTTAACTATCCAAGAGTTCAACCCTACCTTGAACATTTACCTGGCAAGTCAAATGTAGTTGCAGATGCTTTATCGCGTCATGTTAGGGTAGTAACTGCTGATCCTCCGTTTAGTGCTGAGGATGTAAAGAATGCCCAAAGAACAGATCCCTTGTGGTCTGGTGTGACTCGATTCCTGCTACAGGAAGACCTTATTCTTACTGTGAAGCCACCAGCACCTATCAGTGACTTTGTTATGAACCAAGAATTACTGTATCGCGTAACCGAGCTGGGAACGCCTAGTAGACGGGCATACCAGTTAGTAATTCCTCAGTCACTAGTAAAAGTAGCTTTACAGCTAATTCACGATGCACCAGGTGTTGCACACCCTGGTATGGACCGTTCGATTAAACAAGCAAGATTGAAGTACTTTTGGCCTCGTATGGCAACTGATATTACCGAGTATGTTAAGAAGTGTAGTGTTTGTATGAAACACAAGGGTAATATCAACGGTTCCAATCCTATCCAGATGTATCCCACTACTAGTGAGCCATGGGAAAGAGTTGCAATAGATCTGCTAACTAATTTTCAATGTACAACGCAAGGCAATAAACATGTGTGTGATGGTCGATCATTTCACCAGATATTGTGAGTTAGTTCCTATTCCAGACAAGACTGCCGAGACAGTAGCTAAAGCGTTTAAGGAACGTATAATCTGCAGACACACCACTCCTAAATCCTTAGTATCCGATAATGGAGGTGAATTTTGCAACGAGATTCTAGAAAACCTATGTGCCTTGTATAAGATTACTAAATCTACCATTGTTCCACACCATCCTGCCAGCAATGGTTTAGCAGAAAGAACGAATAAGAAAGTCCTTGACGTCTTAAGAGCTACCATCAATCCCAATAGTGTAACCTGGGATGAAGTTATACCTGATGTTCAATGTGCTATAAATTCTGCTTTCAATGCTTCTATAGGTGATACGCCGCATTACGCCTTGTATGGTGTTGACAAGCGTTTGCCTTATGAGCTGTTATATTCCAATCCGAAACCGACTTACAATCCAGATGATTTCGTAGCAGTTCGTACCAGTCAAGCTCAAAGTGTTTTCAGACGAATTGAAACACTTCATAAGTCAACAGCAGAATTTACTAGAGTAACTAATACTAAAGCCAAACCGTCTAAAGTTCAAGTAGGTCCAGAGTAATGTTGTTCAACTTTAACAAAACTTCAGCAATGCCTAAATTAGACCAAAAGTTTGTTGGCCCATATCGAGTAGTTGAACATATCAAGGGCAATAAGTATAAAGTTAGAGAAATTAGTACGGGTCAGTTTAAAGAATCGCATTTAGATCATATGAAGTTAGTATGTGACGAAGACGAAGCCCTGACAACCAGACTGTTGTGACTGACAATGATAATCCGTCTGACCCCGTACCTTCAACTTCTAGTAGTGAGTCAGAGGAACAACCTGATTGTCGTTATTCCCTACGTACACGCCAAGTGTTGAGAAACCCCCAAGTATCATTTGTTGATATCAGTGTAGACCCTCCTCAATCAGAAGTTGAGTTACCTATTGTAACAGAGTTTGATCCACCCAGAGATGATAATTATACAGCCTATATCAATCTCACCCTAGCAGAGTTGGGGTTAAATGTAAATAACCTGTATAGATAAATATGTAGTAAGCGTTTAACTGTGTGTTATAATATCTACTTAGTATTACTCAAATTTTTTTTTTTGTGTGTTCACGTTCTCTCCGAGTTCTGAGAATTAACAGTATAGATTTGAGTGCACCAGATCTACCTTGTCTGTTAATCACTACCTTCTTGTAAATATATTTCCTCAGAATTCGTAGATCACATGAAGACAGTTCGTTCGAACAAGTTATTTTTTTTTATCTCTTTTATCATGATTTTCTTGAATGAGCTCATTTAATTAATTCCTATGTATCATGATGCATCATATAGTAATGTAGATTATTCTGTCACGATAATATCCATGTGAAGTATAATGTTAACTGTTGTGTACTTTGACATTGTATAGAATCAGCTGAGAGTTGTTGCCTGTTGCCCTTAGTTTGTATAGTTGTATGTCGAGACGCCATACGTAGCATGCCCGAGCTGTGCGGTTAGTATTTCTAACGGCTGCACCACGGCTGTTCACGTGATTTCCAACCTCTGCCCATGTGATCTGGCATTAGCCAATCAGAGGCTTGCCTTTTGAATGCCTCAGTGCCGGGCGGCCGAGTAGATCAGTATCATCCGGAGTAGGCATACGAGACGGACACAGGCATAGGCTCTCAGCTCCCATATATCCAACGCCTCATTAAACGCTACCAAAAACCAAGCTCATCGTCTGTTAATATTACCAAATCTATGAAAAGAACCCCACAACACACAGTCATAGGGCCGTTGCTGTTTCTGGTATATGTGAATGGCATGACGGAAGGGATAGATTCAGAGGTGCCCCTGTTTGCAGACGACGTGAAACTAATGCGGAGAATTCAAGTGAATGAGGATCTGGTAGAACTACAAAGAGACTGGACAGGCTGCAAGCCTAGTCCAATAACTGGCTCCTGTCGTTTACCCCACCAAGTGCAAAATCATGAAGATTGGGGAAGGTCAAAGAAGACAGAGTACAGGCTAGGGGGCTAAAGACTGCAAACATCACTCAAGGAAAATGATTTTGAGGTGAGTATAATACCGAGCACATCTCCTGAGGCACACATCAACCAAATAACTGCTGCAGCATATGTGCGCCTGGCAAACCTAAGAGTAGCGTTTCGACACCTTAGTGAGGAATCGTTCAAGACTATGTACACCGTGTACGTCAGGCCCATATTGGAGTATGCAATACTAAGAAATTAGAGGAAGTGCAAAGGTTTGCAACAAGATTAGTCCTTACGAGGAAAGGTTAAGGAAAATCGACCTGACGACACTGGAGGA
>WNWK01039428.1:0-17458 GCA_009830355.1 Cherax destructor
GACCTGATCCATTGTCTTTATTTGTAACTTTATGATGAATTTCTTTTATACACTTACTGTTTTCAGCCCTAGTGTTGCAAACTGACTGTTTCCCACACACACCCATACATCTATCCTCTATCAGTTTAAAATCCTAGGTATGTCAGCAATGGCCCTCTCGATCGAGTTGGCAAGTGCTTCCACCCCTGTCCCAGAGAGATGTACCCCATCCCTTGCATACATATCATGTTTGCCATAAAAGTTGTCCCAGTTGTCAATGAATGGGATTGCAAGTTCCTTGCAGTATCTGTCTAGCCCGCAATTTACACCAATTGCCCTAGACAACCATTCATTTCCCACTCCCCTTCTAGGCAAGATGCTACATATAATTGGGACCCTTCCCTTAGACTTAATTAGCTCTATAGCTGACCTGAACTTATCTAGCAGCTCTTCTCTCCTACCCTTCCCAATATCATTTCCACCAGCACTGAGACAGATAATGGGCTTGTTCCCATTACCTGACATGATATTATCCAACCTGTTGACTATGTCACCAACACCAGCTCCAGGGAAGCACACCCTCTCTCTCACCTTCTTATTCCTATTACAGAAAGCACGGTCCATATATCTTACCTGTGAGTCACCTACCACAAGAATTCGCTTACCTCTATTTGCAGGGGAAGTAGTACCTTTACCTTCACTGGCCACTGAAGTACACTCATCCTGAAGAACAGAGAAGCAACTTCCTACCTTCAAATCTTCTCTCTTAACTTTCCTTATTTTGATGCTCCTCCCATTACTGGGAACCACTTGCCACTCGCCACTTGAAACCTCACTCCTGGTAGCCTTTTCTTCCTCACCCTCCTCGCAGGGAGTGGTAGACTGCACCTCACTGCTGGTATTCCTATTCCCCTCCACCACTCTGACCACATTACTCTCACTTCCAAACCCATTGAAATAAACCTTCAGCCTCCTAAATTCCTCCTGGAGAAGCAAGACCTCTTCCTTCAGCACTCCAATCTCACATTTTAAAACACTGCAGCAGCTAGCCATGATTGTAACCCTCCACACTAATTCCCAAAGCAGCTCAGGGACTGCGACCACTCGTGACCACTGACCACTGAGAATAGATGCCAAATCATTTATAGCAAGGATAAAGAGTGTTGTGCTTAGAACACATCCCTGGGGGACACCTTCAGCTTGGACAAACTCCGGGGAAAGCATATTATTAACCCAGACACGGAAATGTCTTTCAGTTAAGAAGGCCTTCAGGAAAAATGGTAGATTGCCTCAGAGGCCTAAGGAGTGGGCCTGGGCCAAGATATTATACCTCCAAGTTGTGTCATATGCCTTCTCAAGGTAAAAAAAGATGGCGATAACTGAGTGGTTATTAGCAAAGGCATTACGAATATATATATATACAAGCGCAGTAAGGGGTCAATGGTAGAACGGCCCTTACAAAAGCCATATTGACTAGTGGATAGACTACTGTGTGTCTCTAAATACCAAATCAAACGTCTATTAACCAGACGTTCTATCACCTTGCAAACTGCACTGGTAAGAGCAATGGGATGGTAGTGGGAGGCATCATGTCTCGTAGTACCCGGTTTGCAGAAAGGTAGAACAATAGCAGATTTCCACAGCTTGGGAAGAACTCCTTGTGACCATATAAGATTAAAGAGTCGTAAGAGGACTGCAAGGGCTGACTGATGTAAATGCTGTAGCATATGAATATGTATGCCGTCTGGCCCAGCTGCCGATGATCGGCAAGCGGAGAGTGTTGCCTCCAGTTCCAGAAGGGAAAAAGGCACATTATAAGATTCTTCTCTGAGAGAAGAAAAATCTAAGGGCTTTAACTCGCTAGCAGACTTAGAAGAAAGGAACGAGGGGAACAGATGGAGCCCCTGAGAAATACAGACCAGATGATTACCAATTTCAGTGGCAACGGCAAGAGGGTGTGCTATATCGACACCGGCAACCCGAAGAACAGGAGCCGGGTTGGGGGAGAATTTACCACTCAGTTTCCGTACTTTTCTCCAGACTGCACTCATCGAGGAAGCCGAAGTGACGGTAGAAACGTAATCCTGCCAGAAAGTGCGTTTAGCATCACGGATGACACGGCGAGCAATTACTCTCTTCTGCTTAAAATCAAGGAGTCTCTCTGTGGTTCTGTTGTACTGGTACCTGCCCCACACAGTGCGTTTCAAATGTACTGCCCGAGCACAAGCAGGAAACCACCAAGGCACGCACTTCTGAGAATGCTTGCCCAAGGTTTGGGGAATAGAATGTGAAGCTGCAGTTAAGACGGAGGATGAGAAGAGATGTAAAACCTCATCAATGGAGGACGAGGAAGGAGCCTCATGAAAAGCAGTAAGATGTGCGTAAAGGTCCCAATTCGCACAGTCAAATTTCCAGTTTGGGCTACGAGGAGATGGAGAATACGAAGGAGAAGTAAGGATGATTGGAAAATGATCACTGTCATGCAAGTCCGGGAGGACAGACCAGGTGAAGTCGAGGACAGTTGAGGAAGAGCAGACGGAGAGATCGATACAAGAGAAAGAATGAGTTCAAGGATCAAAATGGGTGGGAGTACCCATATTTAAAACATGGAGGGGGAGATAAGCAAGAAATGCCTCCAACTGAAAGCCGCGGGAGTCACAGTGAGACCCCCCCAGAGAAAATGGTGGGCATTAAAATCGCCAAGTAACAGAAAGGGTGGCAGTAAGGAAGAAACCAGAAAGGCAACATGTGGGATAGACAATGCCCGAGAAGGGAAGAGATACAAAGAACAGAGTGTATACCACTTATGCAAGTGGATAGGGGCTGCAGTGTAATGCAGAGAAGTATGAACAAAGAGCTGACAGTATGGAATACCAGTGCATATTAGAAGAGCACTTTCGTTAAAGGTTCGATCGGAAAAAAGATCCGATGAATATGATAAATCATAGCCCAAGAAGGGATGGATAACAGCGGAGTGTAATTTGGGTTCTTGTAAACAGACACCAGCAGGGGAAAACAGGGAGAGCAACACCTGAAGCTCACCCCGGTTACCCCTGAGAACGCAGATATTCCACTGTAAATAAACCATGATTTACGAAGAGAAAGATACAAGAAAGCCGAAGGTAGAGGTATCTATGGACAAGGAGGGTTAGAAAAGTCCATGTGTGGAGGCAGTGGAAGACTTGTAAGCAGTGAAGGATTGGGACACTGTGAAGGCAGGAGGGGTGTAGATGGAGAAGAGAGAGGAGGAGGAACCGGAGGTGGAGAGGTGTCCATCAACGTTTGAGTCTCCGTAATATATTCTGCGATAGCTTCTAGTGTTTCAGAGGACAAAGACTCAGGATGTGGGACCACATTAGAGATGGAAGTAGGAGGAGGGTGAGCAACAATCAGGGAGACTTTGGACTGTACTAAAGTAGGGGGTGAGGAAATCGAAGAGGAAACTGTCAAAGGGGCTTGGGAGGGGACAGGAGTGGAAGCGACCTGGGTGGGGCAGTAGAGGAAGAAACTTGGGAGGGGACAGGGGATGAAGGTATTGAACGAGGAGGAGGATGAACCTCCACACACGTAACAGAACTAGTTGGAAGTGAGAAACTAGGCATAGAAACTAGGAAGGAAAAATGTGCAGGATGGAGAAGGGAAGGAGGGGTGAGAGGAGAGTTTAACAATTGGGATTTTTTGCTGGACTTCTGAGAAGGAGAGGGGCGGTGAGGAGGAGGTGTTGGACGAGGGCGTGTAGACAGAACTGTGCGAGTGAGTAGAAGAAGAGGTGAGGACAATATGGGGTGCCAAAGTAAGGACCTCGGAGCCCAGGACAGCAAAAGAATTTGAAACAGGGGTGACTGAGGATGGGGTGACCACAGAGGAATCTGCAGGAGTTGGGACCCCAGAAGTGGGGGGACGTTTAGCAACGCGAGAATAGGAAATACAGGGAAGTCTCCCTTGAAGGCGTAGATGAGAGACAGCCATGGCATATGGGAAGCCTTCCGCCTCTTTGAGACAATGGATTTCACGCTCATTTAAGTAAACTTGACAACGGCGAGAGTAAGATGGGTGCGCCTCACAACAATTAAGGCAAGAGGGAGGTAGACTACAAGAAGGATTGGCATGGTCGTTGGCACCACAGACTGGGCATTCGGCCATGGACCTGCAATATTTCACCGGATGACCAAAACGGTGTAGGGATCATCTTTCGAACTTGTAAACTGTGAATAACAAAAAAGGCACAATACCGTGACTGGAACAATACACACACAACCCACACATAGAAGAGAGGAGCTTATGACGACGTTTCAGTCCGACTTGGACCATTTACAAAGTCACACTGTGACTTTGTAAATGGTCCAAGTCGGACCGAAACATCATCGTAAGCTCATCTCTTCTATGTGCGGGTTGTGTGTGTATTGTAAACAGTGTCCCACAATGTAGACCGAGGGCGGAAGGTCATGGCAGTCAAATGTTAAGCGAGCAATATTGCAAGGATATCGTCTTTGCCGACGGGCAGGGAGGACAAAAGTGTCAACTTTGAGTATAGGAAGGTCCTGGAGCTCAAGCTGCTCCAGAATGTCACCACCACATGTTTGGAAATTCTGTTGGACAATGGTATGGGGTAGAATGACAGTACCATTAAGGAGAGAAAGATTGCGAGATTGGTCAGCATTCTGGACCGTGACGATGTGTGTGCCGCTTTTGAGAGTGTGAAAGGAGATATCTTTACCCACATGGCGTAGGAGCGCCTTACCAATACTATGATCGGAAAGATAGGCAGTAGAAGAAGTCGGTCTCAAAGTAAAAAACTTAGTCCATTGTGTAGTGTGAAACATAGTGTTTAAGGGGAGTGCATGACGAGCTGGTTGTTTCTGAGCTGAATGAGAATGATGCAATGCAGTATCATCATGTAAGGGTCTTGGGCGTTTAGATGTGGGAGCAGAGTTGGTCTGACGTGGGACGGGTGAGCAACCCGAAAATTGCCGCACCATAGAGGGAGAAGCCAGAAGCATGGTCAGAGAAGAGGGAAGGTCAGACGTATCAAAAGGGCCAGTCAGAACCCCGGTACCTGAAGCAGGTGACGAACCGGCAACAGCAAGAGGTACAGGGGTATTGGAAGTGTCCGAAGAGTGGTCCAAGAACGAGGTAGGGTCAGAACAGGGTGCGGTATCAGGAAGGGGCCCGGGGGTAGCAGGTTCACGGATTAGGTCATCCATGGTTAGGTTACTTCTTTCGTTTTTGTTTAAAAAAAAAAAAAAGGGGGGGAACGTGGAGGAATAGCTCCTAGGAGGAATGAAAGGGGCGCGAATCCCCCTCCACACCCAAGAGAACCTCAGCAACGCAAGTAGTGCAGATGCAGCATGGAACCCATGCCATACCATACCCTTCATGCCAGTAAACCAGCAATCCGGGATAGCAACCTCACATCCACCGAGCCACCTCGGCAGACAAAAGAGAGGGCGGCCGGACACCAGCCACAAAGCATACCTCCTTTGGCCACCACCTCCGGAATCCGAAAGGTGGCCTCCAGAGATACACCCCACCCGAAAGACACCCAAAGCCACCCCCCGGGAGACCAGAGAGGGATCGGGACATCCCCAGGTGATCCAGATTCCACGGCAAACTACACCACTGCCAAGGAACCTCAGTGGAATGAGATGGATCACGGTACCCTTCCCCCTACCTAGGAACCAGAATGCCTGTGGTGAGAATCTCACAGGGTAAAAATGGGAAGGGAATAAGGGAGGGATGAGGAGGAGGAGGAGGAAAGGGAAAAAGGTAGGATGGGGAAGATGGGATAGGGGAGGGGGGACTGAGGGGTAATTAGGTTCGGTCTGAGGAAGAAGACCAAGAGGTCCAATTCCTCAGACTGATAACCTCTTTACTGCGACAAGGAGCCCCCCTTAAAGAGGAATAACGACAATAAACTCACGATCTATCGCAATAAACAACTGTCAACCAACGAACATGAGAATGGCCCGGGATTCGAACCGTGGTTCTGGCCTGTTCGCGTCCCTGCCCGTTCCTCTGAGCATGCATCAAGAGCCCTACATTACGACTTACCTTGAATTAATGGACTGCAGGGCTTTGAGGGGAGTGAGAGCAGATACACAGTGACAGCAGACAGCAGGGAAGTCACAGCTGCTGCTGATGCCTCTGCTGTTGCTGCTGCTGATGATGTCTCTGCTGTTGCTACTGCTGCTGATGCCTCTGCTGTTGCTGCTGCTGCTGCTGCTGATGCCTCTGCTGTTGCTGCTGCTGCTGCTGCTGATGCCTCTGCTGTTGCTGCTGCTGCTGCTGCTGATGCCTCTGCTGTTGCTACTGCTGCTGATGCCTCTGCTGTTGATGCTGTTGCTGCTGATGCCTCTGCTGTTGATGCTGCTGCTGCTGATGCCTCTGCTGTTGATGCTGCTGCTGCTGATGCCTCTGCTGTTGCTACTGCTGCTGATGCATCTGCTGTTGCTGCTGCTGCTGTTTATGCCTCTGCTGTTGCTACTGCTGCTGATGTCTCTGCTGTTGCTTCTGCTGCTGATGCCTCTGCTGTTGTTGCTGCTGCTGATGATGCCTCTGCTGTTGCTACTGCTGCTGATGCCTCTGCTGTTGCTGATGTCTCTGCTGTTGCTGCTGATGATGCCTCTGCTGTTGCCACTGCTGCTGATGTCTCTGCTGTTGATGCTGCTGCTGCTGATGCCTCTGCTGTTGCTACTGCTGCTGATGCCTCTGCTGTTGCTGCTGCTGCTGATGCCTCTGATGTTGCTGCTGATGAGGATGATGCCTCTGCTGTTGCTGCTGCTGCTAATATCGCACAGCAGTGCTATTTGTAAAATCTTCCTATTGTAAGCTTCGTGGCTCATTGGTATAGCGTTGGGCCTGCTGCATGCCAGCACCACGGTTCGAATCACCGTTCATTCTTCTGATTATTGTAGAGCGAGAATGATAATAATAATTTTTTTGTATTATAAATTTATTTTTATTATTATTATTATTATTATTATTATTATTATTATTATTATAGTAGAAGTAGTGGTAGTATGTAGTAATTGTAGTAGTAGCAACAGTAGTCGTAGTTGTAGCAGTGGTAGTAGTGGTAGTAATATTAGTGGTAGTAGAAATTGTAGTAGTCGTGGTGGTAGTAGCAGTAGCAGTAGTAGTAATAGAAGTGGTAGTAGTAGTAGTAGTAGTAGTAGTAATAGTGGTGGTAGCAGTAGCAGTAGTGTGTTTGTGTGTGTGTCAGGTACACGGTGATAATGTTACAGTGTGTGTCAGGTACACGGTGATGATGTTACAGTGTGTGTCAGGTACACGGTGATAATGTTACAGTGTGTGTCAGGTACACGGTGATAATGTTACAGTGTGTGTCAGGTACACGGTGATGATGTTACAGTGTGTGTCAGGTACACGGTGATGATGTTACAGTGTGTGTGTGTCAGGTACACGGTGATGATGTTACAGTGTGTGTCAGGTACACGGTGATGATGGAGTGCTGGTCTACAGACCCACGTCAGAGACCTTCCTTCACCCAGCTGGAAGCAACACTAGGACACTTCCTCACCCAGGCTGACAGGCAGGTGAGTTCACTGCATCAACACTGGGACACTTCCTCACCCAGACTGACAGGCAGGTGAGTTCACTGCATCAACACTGGGACACTTCCTCACCCAGACTGACAGGCAGGTGAGTTCACTGCATCAACACTGGGACACTTCCTCACCTAGGCTGACAGGCAGGTGAGTACACTGCATCAACACTGGGAAACTTCCTCACCCAGGCTGACAAGCAGGTGAGTACACTGCATCAACACTGGGACACTTCCTCACCCAGACTGACAGGCAGGTGAGTTCACTGCATCAACACTGGGACACTTCCTCACCCAGGCTGACAGGCAGGTGAGTACACTGCATCAACACTGGGACACTTCCTCACCCAGACTGACAGGCAGGTGAGTTCACTGCATCAGATGTAGACCAAACAAAATATAAACTTAGCCAGATGGACAATTGTCAGAACGTGCGTCATTATTTGCTGGAATGCGTCAAATCTTGCGTCATTATGTGTTGGAATACGATAAAATTAATGAATTCAGAGACAACTCACTCACAAATGTTCAAGAAAAGTCAGTGTATTTCATCCACAGTGGTATATTACCAACCATTCTGAAAAAAAACTCCCTCACACTGCCCACTGGTAATATTCTTTTGACCTAATTCATGCCTGCATAAATTACCCATTACGACTGTAACCAGATATAAATATGTAAATAATGCATTACCACTGTAACTCGTTTAGCTATCAAAGATTTGCTGCCTAGTTCCTGGACCCATGTCATCTTTTGACTACCACCCACACCATCGGTATGATGTTACTACCACCCACACCATCGGTATGATGTTACTACCACCCACACCATCGGTATGATGATACTACCACCCACACCATGGGTATGATGTTACTACCACCCACACCATGGGTATGGTGTTACTACCACCCACACCATGGGTATGATGTTACTACCACCAACACCATGGGTATGATGTTACTACCACCCACACCATGGGTATGGTGTTACTACCACCCACACCATGGGTATGATGTTACTACCACCCACACCATCAGTATGATGATACTACCACCCACACCATGGGTATGATGTTACTACCACCCACACCATGGGTATGGTGTTACTACCACCCACACCATGGGTATGGTGTTACTACCACCCACACCATGGGTATGATGTTACTACCACCCACACCATGGGTATGGTGTTACTACCACCCACACCATGGGTATGGTGTTACTACCACCCACACCATGGGTATGATGTTACTACCACCAACACCATCGGTATGATGTTACTACCACCCACACCATTGGTATGATGTTACTACCACCAACACCATGGGTATGATGTTACTACCACCAACACCATCGGTATGATGTTACTACCACCAACACCATGGGTATGATGTTACTACCACCAACACCATCGGTATGATGTTACTACCACCAACACCATGGGTATGATGTTACTACCACCAACACCATGGGTATGATGTTACTACCACCAACACCATGGGTATGGTGTTACTACCACCCACACCATGGGTATGATGTTACTACCACCCACACCATCGGTATGATGATACTACCACCCACACCATGGGTATGATGTTACTACCACCCACACCATGGGTATGGTGTTACTACCACCCACACCATGAGTATGGTGTTACTACCACCAACACCATGGGTATGATGTTACTACCACCCACACCATGGGTATGATGTTACTACCACCAACACCATGGGTATGATGTTACTACCACCAACACCATGGGTATGATGTTACTACCACCCACACCATGGGTATGGTGTTACTACCACCCACACCATGGGTATGGTGTTACTACCACCCACACCATGGGTATGGTGTTACTACCACCCACACCATGGGTATGGTATTACTACCACCAACACCATGGGTATGATGTTACTACCACCAACACCATGGGTATGATGTTACTACCACCAACACCATGGGTATGGTGTTACTACCACCCACACCATGGGTATGATGTTACTACCACCCACACCATCGGTATGATGATACTACCACCCACACCATGGGTATGATGTTACTACCACCCACACCATGGGTATGGTGTTACTACCACCCACACCATGAGTATGGTGTTACTACCACCCACACAATGGGTATGATGTTACTACCACCAACACCATGGGTATGATGTTACTACCACCCACACCATCGGTATGATGTTACTACCACCCACACCATGGGTATGATGTTACTACCACCAACACCATCGGTATGATGTTACTACCACCAACACCATGGGTATGATGTTACTACCACCAACACCATCGGTATGATGTTACTACCACCAACACCATGGGTATGATGTTACTACCACCAACACCATCGGTATGATGTTACTACCACCAACACCATGGGTATGATGTTACTACCACCCACACCATGGGTATGATGTTACTACCACCAACACCATGGGTATGATGTTACTACCACCAACACCATCGGTATGATGTTACTACCACCAACACCATGGGTATGATGTTACTACCACCAACACCATGGGTATGATGTTACTACCACCAACACCATGGGTATGATGTTACTACCACCCACACCATGGGTATGATGTTACTACCACCCACACCATGGGTATGATGTTACTACCACCAACACCATCGGTATGATGTTACTACCACCAACACCATGGGTATGATGTTACTACCACCAACACCATGGGTATGATGTTACTACCACCAACACCATGGGTATGGTGTTACTACCACCAACACCATGGGTATGATGTTACTACCACCAACACCATGGGTATGATGTTACTACCACCCACACCATGGGTATGATGTTACTACCACCAACACCATGGGTATGATGTTACTACCACCAACACCATGGGTATGATGTTACTACCACCCACACCATGGGTATGGTGTTACTACCACCCACACCATGGGTATGGTGTTACTACCACCCACACCATGGGTATGGTGTTACTACCACCCACACCATGGGTATGGTGTTACTACCACCCACACCATGGGTATGGTATTACTACCACCCACACCATGGGTATGGTGTTACTACCACCCACACCATGGGTATGGT
This sequence comes from Cherax destructor, assembly GCA_009830355.1. NCBI lineage: Eukaryota > Metazoa > Arthropoda > Malacostraca > Decapoda > Parastacidae > Cherax > Cherax destructor. The sequence goes on from WNWK01039428.1 coordinate 10,646, forward strand.
ATTACTACCACCCACACCATGGGTATGGTATTACTACCACCCACACCATGGGTATGGTGTTACTACCACCCACACCATGGGTATGGTATTACTACCACCCACACCATGGGTATGGTGTTACTACTACCCACACCATGGGTATGGTATTACTACCACCCACACCATGGGTATGGTGTATACTAAAGATGTTAAATTAACCAATACTTGACTCGTCACTTACTTTTGTTGTTTAATAATTGAGCGAAACGTCTTCTTTACTCTTGTTAAAGAGTAAACTGAATCTTATGACGACGTTTCGGTCCGTCTTTTACCGAAACGTTAGACCATTAACTAGTCTCTGCTAGTGGTCCAAGTCGGACCGAAACGTCGTGATAAGTTTCAGCCTCCTATGTGAGGGTTATTTATATATTACTCTTGTTATTTAGGAGATAAATCCAATCCCACTGATTATAAAAATTGATATGGAAATCTAATAATAGGCGAGATTAAAGGAAAGGTATTTAAAATTAAGAAATCAAATATAAATTCGCATACCGTTGATAATGACGTGTGAAATATTGGTGCAGATTAATCCTCCTCCCATGTTACTCAATGTGGTTTTCTGTCACTGAACTTGCAGTACTTTAAGGAGCTGCAGGAAGGATACGACCGAGAGACGGAGAAAACGAAGGATACAGAGGAGGAGGAGGAGGAGACGCGTGCCTATCTCAACATGGTGTGCGACCAGGACTACAACGCTGTCGTTCACAGTGCCCTAGAAAATCAGGTTTAGGGAGGTGGCCAGGCCGCCACTCTGAACCCAATGTCCACCAGGACGCACAAGACCAGGGACCACCAGGACACACAAGACCAGGGACCACCAGGACGCACAAGACCAGGGTCCACAAAGACGCACAAGACCAGGGACCACCAGGACGCACAAGACCAGGGACCACAAGGACGCACAAGATCAGGGTCCACCAAGACACAAGACCAGGGACTACTAAGACACATAAAACAGAAACTAGCAAGACGCACAAGACCATGGGTCACTATGACGCACACGAGACCAGGAACTACTAGGACTCACAAGACCATGGATCACGAGGATGCTCACGAGACCAGGAACTACTAGTGTTGTGTGGGGATCTTGGAGATAAAAGGTAGTCAAGGAAAACACTGGGATGGATGGTGACTGGTATATTGACGGAGTCTGTGTGGAGAGATACCCAGCCCTTCTGTCCAGTAATATATGTGATGGAAAGGTGAGACGTGAAGGAACGTTAATGCTTGTACAGAACAGGAGACAGACAGAATATGGTCAACTGAAGCAACGACGTTACCTCCAGTGATGGTGGTATAAATTTCCGACACGGTGGAGAAAAAAAAAGAGCCCACGAATTAATTTAAATAAAAGCAATAGCCACATATATCATGGAGAGAGGCTGTCTGAGGGATGAGTGAGACAGCATAACATGGAGAGGCTGTCTGAGGGGTGAGTGAGACAGAGTATAACATGGAGTGCCTGTCTGAGGGGTGAGTGAGACAGGGTATAACATGGAGAGAGGCTGTCTGAGGGGTGAGTGAGACAGGGTATAACATGGAGAGGCTGTCTGAGGGGTCAGTGAGACAGGGTATAACAAGTCTACAAGGTTTGAAGGAAACTCTATAAAATAAGAAAATCTTATTTTATAGAGTTACTTGTGTTTTGAAGTGACCTTATTTAATAAGGAGCCTATTTTAATTAGGAACCTCGTCTAAAAGGTAATTTGGGTTTTTAACAATGTATCTTATATAAGTGAGCATTTTATTCAAAAATTGAACCAACAGTCTCTGTGACATCACTAAAACTGAACCTCATCGTCTCTGAATCCCTGTGTATTGTTAGTGTTAACTCTCAGCTTAGTGTTAACCTTCAGCTTAGTGTTAACTCTCAGCTTAGTGTTAACCCTCAGCTTAGAATTAACTCTCAGCTTAGTGTTAACCCTCAGCTTAGTGTTAACTCTCAGCTTAGTGTTAACTCTCTGCTTAGTGTTAACCCTCAGCTTAGTGTTAACTTTCAGCTTAGTGTTAACTCTCAGCTTAGTGTTAACCCTCAGCTTAGTGTTAACTCTCAGCTTAGTGTTAACTCTTAGCTTAGTGTTACCTCTCAGCTTAGTGTTAACTCTCAGCTTAGTGTTAACTCTCAGCTTAGTGTTAACCCTGAGCTTAGTGTTAACTCTCAGCTTGGTGTTAACTTTCAGCTTAGTGTTAACTCTCAGCTTGGTGTTAACTTTCAGCTTAGTGTTAACTCTCAGCTTAGTTTTAACTCTCAGCTTAGTGTTAACTCTTAGCTTAGTGTTAGCCCTCAGCTTAGTGTTAACCCTCAGCTTAGTGTTAACCCTCAGCCTAATGTTAACTCTCAGCTTAGTGTTAACTCTCAGTTTAGTGTTAACCCTGAGCTTAGTGTTAACTCTCAGTTTAGTGTTAACTCTCAGCTTAGTGTTAACTCTCAGCTTAGTGTTAACTCTCAGCTTAGTGTTAACCCTCAGCTTAGTGTTAACTCTCAGCTTGGTGTTAACTTTCAGCTTAGTGTTAACTCTCAGCTTTGTGTTAACTTTCAGCTTAGTGTTAACTCTCAGCTTAGTTTTAACTCTTAGCTTAGTGTTAACCCTCAGCTTAGTGTTAACCCTCAGCTTAGTGTTAACCCTCAGCCTAATGTTAACTCTCAGCTTAGTGTTAACTCTCAGCTTAGTGTTAACCCTGAGCTTAGTGTTAACTCTCAGTTTAGTGTTAACTCTCAGCTTAGTGTTAACTCTCAGCTTAGTGTTAACTCTCAGCTTAGTGTTAACCCTCAGCTTAGTGTTAACTCTCAGTTTAGTGTTAACTCTCAGTTTAGTGTTAACTCTCAGCTTAGTTTTAGCTCTCAGCTTAGTGTTAACTCTTAGCTTAGTGTTAACCCTCAGCTTAGTGTTAACTCTCAGCTTAGTGTTAACTCTCAGTTTAGCGTTAACTCTCAGCTTAGTTTTAACTCTCAGCTTAGTGTTAACCCTCAGCTTAGTGTTAACCCTCAGCTTAGTGTTAACTCTCAGCTTAGTGTTAACTCTCAGTTTAGTGTTAACTCTCAGCTTAGTTTTAACTCTCAGCTTAGTGTTAACCCTCAGCTTATTGTTAACCCTCTGCTTAGTGTTACCTCTCAGCTTAGTGTTAACTCTCAGCTTAATGTTAACTCTCAGCTTAGTGTTAACTCTCAGTTTGGTGTTAACTCTTAGCTTAGTTTTAACTCTCAGCTTAGTGTTAACTCTCAGCTTAGTGTTAACTCTCAGCTTAGTGTAAACTCTCAGCTTAGTGTTAACTCTCAGTTTAGTGTTAACTCTCAGTTTAGTATTAACTCTCAGCTTAGTTTTAACTCTCAGCTTAGTGTTAACTCTTAGCTTAGTGTTAACCCTCAGCTTAGTGTTAACCCTCAGCTTAGTGTTAACCCTCAGCTTAGTGTTAACTCTCAGCTTAGTGTTAACTCTCAGTTTAGTGTTAACTCTCAGCTTAGTTTTAACTCTCAGCTTAGTGTTAACCCTCAGCTTAGTGTTAACCCTCTGCTTAGTGTTACCTCTCAGCTTAATGTTAACTCTCAGCTTAATGTTAACTCTCAGCTTAGTGTTAACTCTCAGTTTGGTGTTAACTCTTAGCTTAGTTTTAACTCTCAGCTTAGTGTTAACTCTCAGCTTAATGTTAACTCTCAGCTTAGTGTTAACTCTCAACTTAGTGTTAACTCTCAGCTTAGTGTTAACTCTCAGTTTAGTGTTAACTCTCAGTTTTGTGTTAACTCTCAGCTTAGTTTTAACTATCAGCTTAGTGTTAACTCTTAGCTTAGTGTTAACCCTCAGCTTAGTGTTAACTCTCAGCTTAGTTTTAACTCTCAGCTTAGTGTTAACCCTCAGCTTAGTGTTAACTCTCAGCTTAGTGTTAACTCTCAGTTTAGTGTTAACTCTCAGCTTAGTGTTAACCCTTAGCTTAGTGTTAACTCTCAGTTTAGTGTTAACTCTCAGTTTAGTGTTAACTCTCAGCTTAGTGTTAACTCTCAGTTTAGTGTTAACTCTCAGTTTAGTGTTAACTCTCAGCTTAGTGTTAACCCTTAGCTTAGTGTTAACCCTCAGCTTAGTGTTAACCCTCAGCTTAGTGTTAAGATTAAGCCTCAGCTGAAGAGTTTTGTTCAGCAATAATGTGTTTTTTTGTGTTAGCAGAAAAGATTGGTTAAATATGAGGACACGCCAGGATTTATTTGTGTACGTTGGTCATATTTTATACATTGCGACTTTATTTAAATAGATCAAATAATATTGACCAGCTATTCTGCTTGTTAATTGTTTTTAACTGTTTTAGCAGTGATGGTGGAGTCTGTGAAACGTTTGGATAATAAATGGAGATATGTACCACGACTTTGTATTTCTTTTCCTTGCTCACGAGAGAAAAATGTGTTTGTAATGAAGACGTTCTGGCCTGCTCCGTCTCAGTTCTATCTTCCTAACCTTCCTCCAACCATACATCCTTGTGCAGTTTCCACCATGATGTCCCTGCAGTAGAATCTACAACACATCTCCCATCCTTACATCCTGCTCCTTCTGCGACCTTTGTCGATCTCTTTTTCGTGTGTGTGAAGGCACAAGCGTCAGTTCAGAGCAGACATCCTCCTCCATGACGATCACGCATTTTACCGCCCTTGTACTCCAGTGTATTGCTGTTCTGAGTGACAATACCATCCCTGTGGTATCCTGGGTTATTCAAGCCACCCTGGGTTAAATTCGCGTGTTTTTATAAACGCGTAAGCCACAGGCGCGCGGGAAGCGGTGTAGGCCGACTCTGAAACCTCCTGGAACTCTAAACCCAACCAACTTCCATAATAATCATACCTGGAGTATACCTGGAGAGAGTTCCAGGGGTCAACGCCCCTGCGACCCGGTCTGTGACCAGGCCTCATGTTGGATCAGAGCCTGATCAACCATGCTGTTACTGCTGGCCGCACGCAGTCCAACGTACGAACCACAGCCTGGCTGGTTAGGTACCGACTTTAGGTGCCTGTCCAGTGCCTGCTTGAAGACAGCCAGGGGTTTGTTGGTAATCCCCCTGATGTATGCTGGGAGGCAGTTGAACAGTCTTGGGCCCCTGACACTTATTGTGTTGTCTCTCAACGTGCTAGTGGCACCCCTGCTTTTCATTGGGGGGATGTTACATCGCCTGCAGAGTCTTTTGCTTACGTAGGGAGTGACTCTCGTGTGCAAGTTTGGTACTAATCCCTCGAGAATTTTCCACGTGTATATAATAATGTATCTCTCCCGCCTGCGTTCTAGGGAGTACAGGTTTAGGAACCTCCCATAAAAACCATACTTATTACAATGATCTTAAACTTCGAACACTGAAACGTACTGCTCGCAGACTAGGCCTAGCCTATAGAAAACATCGTACCCCTGGAATGCTTAAGCTCTTTCAAACTGCCCTTGCTGCTGCCAGAGAGCATATGACAGAGCTGCGGCAAACTGACTGGGAAAATTTTGTCAATGGTCTCATGTTCACACCCCACTTAGTCGAGCATGGAGGGACATAAATAGAATTAAGGGTAACTGAACTGGTCAGATCGCGCACCCTCATCCCTTACATAGGGCGAATGAGCTAGTCAGTGCTTGGGCTGCTACATCAAGCTATGAAAATCTTCCCAGTACCACACAGGCGAAATTAAATGACAAATATGATGCTAGGGAGAGACTTGTTTGTTTTATGCTCAGCAAGGAAGATGACTGTAACATTCCTTTCACTGACTTTGAACTTGATGCAGCACTAACTAAGGGCAACTCCACGTCGTCTGGTGAGGATGGTATTACTTACAACATACTCAGATTGCTGTGTCGAGTACCAGGTAACCCCTTACTTGAATTATATAACATGAGCTATGTAACTGGGGAGCTCCCTAAATCTTGGACCAACAGCCTCATCATTCCCATTCCTAAGCCCAATCAACAAAATGCATTTCGCCCAATATCTCTTACTAGCTGCTTGTGTAAAACATTCGAGAGGATGATTCTTAATAGTCTCATGTACAGAATCAAACAATTTTTGTCCCCCAGGTTGCATGGTTTCATGCATGGAAGAAGTGTGCATCATTGCACACTTTCTCACCCTGCACAATGTCAGCTCATACACTACCTTCCTTGACCTTAAATCTGCTTTTGATGTTGCCAACCGACATGTAATCATTAGTGAACTTGCCAGAATGTATGTTGGAGGATGGCTTCTCCGCTGGATTAAAGGCTACCTGTCCAACAGAAACTCTTCTGTGTTGTTCCAGGGGCATAGAAGTATGACTGAAGACTTTGAATTAGGAACCCCGCAGGGAGGTGTGCTCAGTCCCACTCTATTCAATATTCTAATTAATGCCTTACTTAATGCTGTGCCTAGACAGCCCCATCATTATATGATTAGTTTTGCTGACGATATAATGATTCACACCACCGGATTCTCCAACACCCAAAACATCCTTAGTCATGTACTAGCCTCGTGTCAAGACCTGGGCTTGATAATCTCTACTGATAAAACAAAGATACTCAATAGGCGTCCTCCTCGACAGAGAGCCACAGTTCGCCAGATCCAGTTGCATGATGGGTCTCTTCTGGAATATGTAAGCAAATACAGGTATCTAGGCTTTGAGGTCCCACTACTTGGACCTGTTGTAACGAGACTTTGTCGTCAATACAAAGAAAGGCTGAGAGCACTTAGAGTTGTGGCAGGGTTTCACCCCAGTGTAAGGGGTTGGGAGCAGTAGGAGGATTGAATACTATGTTTGTTTGGTTCAGTCATTTATAATTG
>WNWK01039429.1:0-17458 GCA_009830355.1 Cherax destructor
TAATTTTAAAATAAAATTTGGCAATAAAGCTTGAATAATAAGGGGATTTTGTAGTTATCAAATACAAATTAAGACTATGAGGTAGAATTAAGACTATGAGGTAGAATTAAGACTATGAGGTAGAATTAAGACTATGAGGTAGAATTAAGACTATGAGGTAGAATTAAGACTATGAGGTAGAATTAAGACTATGAGGTAGAATTAAGACTATGAGGTAGAATTAAGACTATGAGGTAGAATTAAGACTATGAGGTAGAATTAAGACTATGAGGTAGAATTAAGACTATGAGGTAGAATTAAGACTATGAGGTAGAATTAAGACTATGAGGTAGAATTAAGACTATGAGGTAGAATTAAGACTATGAGGTAGAATTAAGACTATGAGGTAGAATTAAGACTATGAGGTAGAATTAAGACTATGAGGTAGAATTAAGACTATGAGGTAGAATTAAGACTATGAGGTAGAATTAAGACTATGAGGTAGAATGGTAGTTGGATACAGAAGTGAAAATTTAATGGTAAGAGGGTATTAGAATTTTTGGGGAACAAAATTTATAGATGATTCATAACACTAATCGTGGACAGTGGGTTTACTACATATTATTCTAATTCTGTTAACCCAGCCTCACTCAGGAATGTTTTTAGTTCGTATTCTGTTGCAATGAAATACCTCTTCTCAGTGGGCTGTTTCCTAACTGCGATTTTACCATCCCTCACAAAGCACTCATGATTTTTTTGGGCATTGCGTAATTTTCTTAATCGATAAAGGAGGTTTTGTCTTGTTTTGATAAGGCATTCATTAACGTATACATCAGATTTCATATTATAATTATTATAATCATGGGGGAGCGCTAAACCCATAGGATTATGCAGCTTCAGATTTCATAGCAATGGATGTTTTTAGTAGGTTGTTTCTTTGCAAGCTGGTATTGAATTTTAATAGCACTGTTTTTTTTTTTCATGCTTGGTAGCCCATCAGTTTGCAATCTTTTAGTTCATCACTACGTATGTTTAGGCTAAGGTGGTCCTTGAAAAGTTGTAGGGGGCTCCATGCATGTCTCTTGGGTGACTGTAGGTGGAAGTTGTTTGCTATTAACTACAACAGCGTCACTTAGCTGTTGTTGGTCATTATGGTCTTGGAAGTTGTTGATGACATCAGTAAGTTGTAGATCCACTCGTGATCTTTCTTCTATGATGTTCTTATTCAGTTGGGTGACTTGATCTTTCAGAGTGTTGATGGTGTCTACACACTGGGTGTGGGTGTTGCTTAGTTGTTCTAGTGGTTAGTTTATCTTCCAGAGTTGTGATCTTGACGAGGTACTGTGCGTTGGAGGTTTTAAGCTCCTGCATTTCCTGGGTAAGCTTGGTGATTGTTTGGTTCTGGATCATAAGGAGTTTAGCTATTTCTGGGTCATTAATCTTCTAACATCAAATCCATGGAAAGAGTTTTCTTGGACTGTGGCGGCGGCCATTTTTGTTGTTGTCTGTCGGGTGTTGTGATGGTGCAGGTGTTTGGGGGTTGAGGCCTGGCTGGCAGTACGAGAAGTTTTCCTTGTAGAATTGCTGCTCTCACCTGGGATGTTAGGAGTTCTTGGCTGCTTACTGGATCTTCTGTTGTTGCTATGACCCTTGGCCATTGACCGTGTCTTCAGATGAATAGTAGGCGATGTGGAATGGGTGAATGTTGTGGAGTATCACTTCAGTGGCAGCGGGGCAGGTGGTGGTAACACGAGTCCTATTAGTTGGTGATTTGTGTATTTTTGGGTGATTACTGTAGTTGATTTATATCATTCTGGGTATCCACATATGTTAGTGTTATGTGGGTCTTGATTAGGCCATCACAGGGCTGACGCTGCTTATTATTTATAGCATTTACAGAAGGCAACTGAAAATGTTCAAGTGATCTGACTCCAAAGCAAAGAATTGAGTCTTTGAAAGTGAAAGGAGGAAAAGGTAGACGTGAATCAAATTATTTTCTATGATGAGAATGATAAAGAGAAAACGAAACAAAGGGATTCTATTAAGTTTTGAAGACTTGGCAGAAAGAGCTCCCATTTTAAATTCAGAGGGTCTTAATCTTGTCACTAAGAAATATTCTTGATCTACGTGATTAACTTACAAATTCTTCTCCTCATATGTTTCGGTGCATCTGTAATGTGAAAAAAATATAACTGAGAGGCATATTTTTCAATAAGGTCTCACCAACGATATAGTTTGTAACTAACCCAAAAAATACAAAATAAAACTGGACATAGTTTTAATCCATCCAAGGTCAGGTCAAGACAAACAAATTCTGAAGAGTTGGATATCTGAAACTTCAATTTAAAGAGAAAATCAGGGTTGAGATTCATGTTAGGGAAATTGTGTTTCAGGGGTCTAAGAAGCTCAGAGTAAGTAAGTTTATTCAGGTATATACAAATACAGTTACATAGATTATCATACATAGCAGCATATGTGTAGAGAACCTAGGATAACCCAAAAAAGTCAGACACAGATAATTTTTGAAGAGAAAAACATCTAGTATATTTGGATGATTAATCCAAGAATGTTAATGACCCAGGATGTGGGGTGTGATGAATATGTTACATTTTACTTATCGTTTCTCACACAACCATTTAGCATGCCTTCTCGACCAGTAAACTGGCAATTCAGAGTGTAGCAGTCCTGGGGCCCCCACTGCTGCCCTTGCTGTCCAGTTCAACCTGACAGTCATATGAAAGCCGGCTATCCAGCCATTGTGACGTCACTTCAGCCCACCTGGCTGAGTGGCAGACAGCCACAGACACTGGTAGTGATCACTCATGCTTGGAATGCTTCTTAATTATTCTCTAATCACCAACATTGGACATAGTGTAAATATTGGTGAAAGAATACATGGGTAAAGAAATCTACCTCTGCTGTGTTTGCCTTGCCCTTGCTCTGCCCTGCTCTGCCCTGCTGAGTGCTGACTTAGTTACGACCAGGTGCTACGGCCTTCACACACGACCAGGTGCTACGGCCTTCACACACGACCAGGTGCTACGGACTTCAGACTACCACTTGTGTTCGTAATACAGGATAACCCAAGAAGGTCAAGCAACGTGCCTTATTCTCTCTCTCTCTCTCTCTCTCTCTCTCTCTCTCTCTCTCTCTCTCTCTCTCTCTCTCTCTCTCTCTCTCTCTCTCTCTCTATCTATCTATCTCTATAATAATAATAATAATAATAATAATAATAATAATAGTTTATTTAGACATGGTACATTGATACATAGGTAGACATGATACATAGGTATAAATGAGATGTACATGCCAAAAGCCCCTAATATGCTGTGCATTGCCGGCATTCTTAGGACTATTTAATAGTAGACTACATGGTAAAAAATTATGGTTGATAATTTATAAAATACTCGCACACAGGATGTGACCCACAATTCATGCCCCTTTTGTACTCGTATTTAAGTAATGAATTACTTTCAGTATGATATTGTACATAAAATTTTATGATAGATGAATTTTTTGGAAAATTGTTGGTTAATTGGGCTTAAAGCCTATTAACTACTCAAAAGGTCATTAAGGCTGCATGTCACCTGTTCAGCGCCAATCAAAAATGTTTTTATCCCTAAAATCGGAGAAAAAATAAACTCTTAGCGAATATACAGACATACACCTCTCAGAGTGTGTGTGTGTGTGTGTGTGTGTGTGTGTACACTCACCTAGTTGTGGTTACAGGGGTCGAGTCATAGCTCCTGACGGATGTTGTAAAGACAGTCAAATGGGTGACTGATGAAGGCATGCTAAATAGTTCAAATCTCACATAGTTTTATTTACCTCTCTGAGGGGCTGTCAGTTCTCACAGAACAACTTCATCGTCTTTATCGTAATATTTGTTCCTTTGTGGTATATTGCTGAGGGTGCTCGTGGCTTGGTTGATAGCGTCCTCAGCTCACACATTGAAGGGTCCGGGATCGATCTCCGGCATGGGTCAAACGTTGGTCATATTTTCTTACACCTGCTGTCTCTGTTCACCTAGCAGTAAGTAGGTACCTGAATGTTAGTCGACTGAGTTGAGTCGCATCCTGGGGGGGAATATTAACCTAAGTTACTAGAAATGCTCTGCATAACCTGGGACTTTCTATATAGTACGTCACTAATGTCAGCTATGTAATAGCTGTATCATGTACTTGTAGCAATAAAGATTAATATTGGTTATTTTTTTATGGATAACGAATAACCAAACCTAATCTAACCTAACAGAAAAATTTACTGAAAACTTTTGTGAGAAAAGTTACACCGATTTTTATGGGAGTTAGAAGGACGAGTTGTGAACTCTGTCTACCAAAGATAAGAGTTACCCATGTACTCTTATCTTTGGGACGAGTTGTGAACTCTGTCTACCAAAGATAAGAGTTACCCATGTATTCTTATCTTTGGGACGAGATTGTGAACTTGTCTACCAAAGATAAGAGTTACCCATGTACTTTATCTTTGGGACGAGTTGTGAACTCTGTCTACCAAAGATAAGAGTTACCCATGTACTCTTATCTTTGGGACGAGTTGTGAACTCTGTCTACCAAAGATAAGAGTTACCCATGTACTCTTATCTTTGGGACGAGTTGTGAACTCTGTCTACCAAAGATAAGAGTTACCCATGTACTCTTATCTTTGGGACGAGTTGTGAACTCTGTCTACCAAAGATAAGAGTTACCCATGTACTCTTATCTTTGGGACGAGTTGTGAACTCTGTCTACCAAAGATAAGAGTTACCCATGTACTCTTATCTTTGGGACGAGTGTGAACTTGTCTACCAAGATAAGAGTTACCCATGTACTCTTATCTTTGGGACAAGTTGTGAACTCTGTCTACCAAAGATAAGAGTTACCCATGTACTCTTATCTTTGGGACGAGTTGTGAACTTGTCTACCAAAGATAAGAGTTACCCATGTACTCTTATCTTTGGGACGAGTTGTGAACTCTGTCTACCAAAGATAAGAGTTACCCATGTACTCTTATCTTTGGGACGAGTTGTGAACTCTGTCTACCAAAGATAAGAGTTACCCATGTACTCTTATCTTTGGGACGAGTTGTGAACTCTGTCTACCAAAGATAAGAGTTACCCATGTACTCTTATCTTTGGGACGAGTTGTGAACTCTGTCTACCAAAGATAAGAGTTACCCATGTACTCTTATCTTTGGGACGAGTTGTGAACTCTGTCTACCAAAGATAAGAGTTACCCATGTACTCTTATCTTTGGGACGAGTTGTGAACTCTGTCTACCAAAGATAAGAGTTACCCATGTACTCTTATCTTTGGGACGAGTTGTGAACTCTGTCTACCAACGATAAGAGTTGCCCATGTACTCTTATCTTTGGGACGAGTTGTGAACTCTGCCTACCAAAGATAAGAGTTGCCCATGTACTCTTATCTTTGGGACGAGTTGTGAACTCTGTCTACCAAAGATAAGAGTTGCCCATGTACTCTTATCTTTGGGACGAGTTGTGAACTCTGTCTACCAAACATAAGAGTTACCTATGTACTCTTATCTTTGGGACGAGTTGTGAACTCTGTCTACCAAAGATAAGAGTTACCCATGTACTCTTATCTTTGGGACGAGTTGTGAACTCTGTCTACCAAAGATAAGAGTTACCCATGTACTCCTATCTTTGGGACGAGTTGTGAACTCTGTCTACCAAAGATAAGAGTTACCCATGTACTCTTATCTTTGGGACGAGTTGTGAACTCTGTCTACCAAAGATAAGAGTTACCCATGTACTCTTATCTTTGGGACGAGTTGTGAACTCTGTCTACCAAAGATAAGAGTTACCCATGTACTCTTATCTTTGGGAAAACTATTCAGATTAAAACTATAAAGGCTACTTTTTCTCTGTACTAAGAGTTTTGTGTCACAATGTTTACGTATGATTATTTACTATTATTTTGTCAGCTTTGCTCTTGCTCTCAAGGTAAGTAACTGAGGTGTGACAAAAAGAGCAATTAAGGTGGCTTGTTTACGATGCAGACAATTGTGACTACTACATCAGATGCTGCTTCCACTGTAGTGTTGTAAATCATCATACATAAGTAATAATAATAATAATAATAATCTTTATTTATACAAGTACGTGTACAAGCCTAAATGACATCCTACTATATAGAAAGCCCCTCGGATTATAAGATCTTTGCGAAAATTCTGGCGAATCGAATAAAGAGGGTGTTGGAGAAGGTTTTAGATGATGGGCAACATGGTGTGCCGGGGCGAAGCATAAGGACTGGGCATAGAAGGATTAGGGAGTTTGTGGATAACAAGAGGGGAGGAGGGGTGCTAGGTTTAGATTGGGAGACTGCATATGATAGTGTAGATAGGGAATTTTTGTATGGGGTTTTGTTAGGGTTGGGGTTTGGGGAAGAAATCGTGGGGTGGGTTAGGACTTTATATGACCGGGCTTTGGCAAGGGTCCAGGTAAATGGGAAGCTGGGGGTTCAGGTGAGTTATGAAAGGGGTTTGCGGCAGGGTTGTCCTCTGTCGCAAATCCTGTTTGGGTGTATGCAGGATCCTTTCTATAGACTGGTTAGGGAAGGGGTTTGGGATGGGGAGGTGGGTAGGGGTTGTGAGTCGGGCATAGTGGGTTATGTCGATGATACAACCGTCCTGGTGGGTAGTAGTGAGGGCTTATTACATGTGAATAGGATTGTGGGTATTTTTGGGAAGCGACGGGTATGAGGGTGAATAGAGGTAAGTCAAGTTTGTTGGAAGTAGGTGCATGGGTGGGAGGGACGTTGGACAGTAGGAGCGGTTGGAAGTGCGTCGATAGGATTAAAATTTGCGGGGTGATTTTCAGTCATGATAGGGAATTGGCAAGAGAATTGAATTCGGTGGCGGTGGTGGACAGAGCTATAGATAGGTTGGGAGGCATTAGGTCTACAGAAGTAACACTGTTACAAAGGGCGGTGGTGGTAAATGTTTTAGTATATAGCAAAATATGGTTTGTTGCTGCTGTTTATCCTCTCCGGGAGTGTGATGTAGAGAGGTTGCTTGGGAGGGTTTTTCGTTATATTTGGAGTCATGGGAGGCATTGGTTAGGTAGGGAGGTGGTGACTACTGGGTTGGGGTTGGGGGTTGGGGTTGATAACGCTACGTAACAGGCTTCAAAGTATTTTTGTTAAGCAAGAATATGTGGTAGGTGGGGGTCCAGGGGCAGGAGGGTGAATGGGGTCATGCAGGAGGTACGTAGGTGGTGGCGGGGTAGGGATCTGTTGAGATGTGAGGCTATGTTGAGGTTCCTCCTTGTAGTTAGGGAGCCTGGGAGGGTTAAAGTAGGTGTGTTGGATAGAGTGGGGGGAAGGGGAGGTGTGGTGCAGGGTGCAGGTATTTATCCTATGTATAATTGGAAGTTAACGTGGCGTTGGATGAAGAAGTTGCGAATACCACCAAGAGTGCGTGAAACAGGTTATAGGTTTTTATTGGGTATTTTAGCGACGCGCACAGTTATTTAGAATGGGCATTATTAGGGATGGGTTGTGTGGATCATGTGGGGTCCTGGACACGGCGTATCATTCTCTGTATTTCTGTGATAAGTTGGTGGGGTCAGGGAGTGGTTTAGTGGGGTTTTACGGAGGGTGGGAGCGGGGGCTTGATGACCCTGAGGGCTTTGTGTTTGGACGTGGGGCTTTTTCTGAGGACGTGGGTAGGGCGGTAGTTTACTTGGTGGTCGAGTATATACATATTGTGTGGGTAATGCGGGAGGCTCCCGGAGCACAGCGTATCCGAGCGTTGGCAGCAGGTATATATAGGTCTAAGTGTAGAAATCAGGTTATATATGCGGGGACATGGTGTAAAGCTTTCTCTCAGGGTTATAGGGACTTGACTATAGGTATTCTGTTGGGGAGTGAGGGGGAGGGGGAGGTACCTCATTAAAGGGCTGGTCGGAAAAGGGGGTATGGTCAGGAGTGTCGGGACAGGGGGGGTGACGGCGGGTGACATAGCTAGGGTTATGTACTTTCTCTCCGGTGTCACCTGATAGGGCGTCAACACGTGTCGTCCAGCAGACAGTGGTAGGAGGACAGGTGGACATATATTGTATTGTGTGGTGATGATGCAAGTTTTTGCAATCACATGTCTAAACAGGTCTTGGACTTATGCGACTTAGGACGATCATTATGTTGTACCTTTGTTGGTCGCACGTAATTACTGGCTTAATGGTTATAGGTTGGAGTATTAGGGAAGAAAGGTGTTTAGGGTAAGGTTGGGTGTTTTTGTACTCAAGAGCGTGTTTTGTGCTATTTTGGCCTCAGCGTGAATTGGCGTGAATGTGCGTGTCTCAGTCCATTGGACGTCAGGTTACAGGTGTGCCATAACATGTTTAATTTGTTGTTTATATACGGTGTAGGGTAAAGCTTCACGGATCCTACATTGTTACGTTTAGTTTTCTATTTAGGTTGATGGTGAAAGCTGTGAACCGTATATTGTTAGTCTTAATTGTGATTAGTATCGTTAGCATTTAGATGTCCTTAATGGGTTATTAACATGGTTTGATGCCATAGTATTATAATAATAAAAACATGAATGATGTTATAATTGTTAGGTGATTGTACATATGCCACAAGTATTGTATTTGTTTTGATTTATTATGCAGGCAGCTGTGTTCAGTGTTTATGTACATATTGTCCAATGTATTCATATTTCTGTAGGGTAAGTGTCCGCATCATGGCACTTACATATTTAGGTGGTTTCTTTTTTGTTTAGTTTGATGACAACCTTAGGTTATTTTAATACAGTAGTCTTAAGATAATTATATTGTATTGAATTATGAAGTATTTGGTGTTGTATCGTTATGTTTCAATTTGTATTGTCACTGTTTTGATTAATAAAATATAAAAAAAAAAAATCCTCCTGTTGAGAATCCTCAAGCCAAGAAAGGAACCTGGACAGTGGCTGGAATGCATGGGACAAAGTTAAGGATCAAGAGGACGGATGGAGAGGTAGAATCAACGAAGATCCAGGAAACTGTTGTGAAACACCGAACCGATTCACTGTGCTACCCGATGAATGTGAGTCGACTATTGGGAACATAATGACGAATGACACCAAGGAAGGTAAGAACATTGTTCTTGTTGGGGATAGTCAGATTAGGTACATGGATAGGGCCTTCTGCTTGAAAGATAGAAGTAGGAGACAGAGGTTTGCTTTCCTGGGACTGGGATGGAGGATATTGTTAGCCGTCTGGATGACATCATGAGAGGTAATGGGAGCAATCCTATTATCTGTCTCAGTGCTGGAGGCAACGATGTTGGCAGATGTAGGAGTGAGGTATAGGTATAGGTCAGTAATAGACATAATTAGGAAGAAGGGTGGGAACCCTATCATATGTGGTATTTTGCCAAGGAGAGGAGTTGGAAATGAATGGTTGTCCAGGGCAATTGGTGTCAATTGCTGGCTGGTGTACTTGCTTCGGCAGTACATATACTAAAATTGGAACGATACAGAGAAGATTAGCATGGCCCCTGCGCAAGGATGACACGCAAAATCGTGAAGCGTTCCACATTTTATAGGGTGGGGAGGTGGGATGTGGGGTCCCGGGTTTCTTAGTTTCCATGAGAGTGCTAGTAGAGATTAAGGCGTGGGGTAATGAGGAGGGAAGGGGGTGTCTTCTGAGTTAACTTTTTTTTTTTTTTTTTTTTACATAGGGAGCATGAGGTCTTTTGTGAATCAACGTTGTGGTGGCTTTAGATGTTGTATGGATGGTTAGTATTTTTTTTTTTTACATGGTATGTCCAGGTGTATAAGGGGATGATGAGGGGGTCATGTATTCTTGGTATTACATGTTATTTGTTTTTTAGGATGTTCATATTGTACGAATGGTTTGGTTCCATGTTGACAATTTCGACTTTATATACTAATATGCAGGTCTTGTTAATGTATAATGTACAATCATTTCTGTAATACACCTTTGTTTGTCAGCTTGTGGCACATATAAGTGTGCGTGGATGTCTTAGGTGTATTGTTGTCATGGTTAGCTTTATCTGTTGAGATGGTAAGCGGTGGCTGACCAGCGTTAGGGAAAGGGTGCAAAATTTCATGTACGTTTTGTGGAAATGTAACTTCAGTTTTCTTTGTTCATGATAATGTCCAGTGCATTGTATGTTTTGATCAAATAATTTAATGTTTAAGGGTATTGGCTGCTAAGGCAGTTTGAGAATGGTTGAGTTTTGCCTAACGATGAGTTTATTGGACTTTTGTCCTGTTATTGTATGGTATAATGAGCGATCACGTTTCTAGTTTTAGTGAAGTGATCGGCAGTTTGGTAGTAATATAGTATATTTGTGCAGCGTGTGTTTGTATGATGTGTGGGAGTTTTGATACATGTATTGGTATGTACATGTAGCTTGGTTACAGAAGTGGTATTTAAGGAATGAGGACTGGTTGAGATTAGTGCAACGTATGCATGATAGAGAGGTTGGTATACATAAATTCTTTGTAAATATTTTGTCTATTTGGATCATGGTGTCGTCACGTAAGAGGCATATGTCATATGATTGCTAGAGTCAGGTGATGTAAAGGAGGAACTTTTGTGAAATGAGTATGTAATGTTAATGTGCCTTTAATGTTTGTCTTTGTATTGAAGAGACATGGAATTTAATTTTTGTTTTGTAATGTTTTGTTGTTCCTATGATTATTGTTTTGTTGATGGTGTTATGTTATTGATGTAGGATTCCGTTTTTGGCAATAATTTAGTCATGTATCTTGTATAAGGGTTATAATAAAATAAAATAAAAAAAATTGCTGGCTGGGAAAATACTGTAAGGAAAATTCAGTAACATTCATTGACACCTGGGACCTCTTCTATGGCAGAAATGACATGTATGCCAGGGATGGGGTTCACTTATCCAGGTCTGGGGTGGGGGCACTGGCAACTGCAGTGGAGGGAGCTGTTAGGGCTTTAAACTAGAAAAAGTTAGTGGGTATGAGTTATGGGGGGAAACCAGTGAAGTCCCAGTGTAGTAATATTATGAATTCTAGGGGAACTAGTAATAGGCAGAATAAGGTGGATATTGGAAAGCCAGTGGCACTAGGTGACAAGGACAACAAATAGGTATAGTGGAAAAACAGAAATGAGCAGGAAGGGTAAAGAGAAAGGAGGGTCTTTAAATGTATATTACACTAATAGTCGTAGTGCTAGGAATATGATGGACGAGTTGAGATTAGTTGCTAGTGCGGGTAATATTGATGTTTTTGCAATAACTGAGACGTGGTTTAATATGAAAAATCGGGACTTGCCTGCCGAATGTCACATTCAGGGTTTTAAATTGTTCCAAGTAGACAGAAGTATCGGGAAGGGGGGTGGGGTGGCACTCTATGTCCGTGATCATTTAAATTGTTGCATGAAACGGGTATAAAGTCTGAAATAACACATACAGAGTCTGGATAGAATTTTCAGAGGGGTGTGAAAATTTGATTTTAGGCGTGATTTACCGTCCTCCAAACTTAGATAGGGAACAAGAGAGACTACTTTGGGAGGAAACTGTTAAGGCCACAAGGCACGATAATGTAGTAATTCTAGGGGACTTTAACTTTAGTCAGATTTATTTGAATTTCTTGACAGGGAATTTAGAATCTAACGACTTTTTAGGATTGTTTTTTGAAGCAGTTTGTGACACAACCTACAAGGGGAAATAACCTACTTGACTTGGTTCTGGCAAACAAGGAAACCCTAGTTAACAATTTAGAAATTACAGAGGAACTCAGCACAAGCGACCACAAGTCAATTACCTTTATCATTGAATGGATGTATGATAGTAGGGATAATTCAGTAACGGTCCCAGATTTTCGCTTAGCAGATTACAATGGGCTTAGAGAACACTTATCAACTGTGGACTGGGGTAACGAAGAGAGCTATCAATATGACAGTTTTCTTAACACTATACAGGCTGCCCAAAGAACATTTATCCTGTATAAAGAAATTAGATAAAGTAGAAATGCCCCAAAATGGATGAATAATAGGCTCAAATATCTTTTAGGGCAGAAGAAAAGAATTTATAGGTGCATAAAAAGAGGTGAGGGTCATCTTATAAATCAGTACACTGACATTAAGAGGGACGTTAAGAAGGGGATAAGAAAAGCTAAATGGGATTATGAAATTAAAGTTGCTAGGGATTCAAAAACTAACCAAAAAAGTTTTTTCCAGGTTTATAGAACAAAAGTAAGAGATAACATAGGTCCCCTTAAAAATAACTCTGGGCATCATACTGACAAGGAGAATGATATGTGCTCTATTTTTAATAATTATTTTATCTTGGTATTCACACAGAAAGACACTAATAATATCCCAGTAATTAATTTTTACACTGGCCCTGAAGAAGATAAATTATGTAATATCACAGTCACTAGCGAAATGGTTATGAAACAACTAGACCGACTGAAACAAAATAAATCACCGGGTCCTGATGAGCTTTTTGCAAAGGTTCTTAAGGAATGCAAAATGGAACTCTGTGAACCACTATCTAACATTTTTAATTTATCTCTTCAAATAGGTGTAGTGTCTGATATGTGGAAGATGGCTAATGTAATTCCTATTTTTAAAGCAGGGGACAAGTCACTACCGTCAAATTACCGCCCAATAAGCCTGACCTCTATTGTAGGCAAATTCCTAGAGTCAATTATAGCTGATATTATTAGAAGCCATCTAGATAACCATAATTTGAATAATGATACTCAGCATGGATTCACGAGGGGCCATTCCTGCCTATCCTAACGAGTAACGAGTGATCCCTCGTTACTTGTTTTAATTATAAGCTTTAAATTACGAGCTTTTACAGTGTACTGGTGTTCTCAAATGAGCCAATATTATGGAACTATCCATGTAAGGAATCCGTGATTCCTTAATAGATTTAATTAAAGTTCCTCGTGAAAGGAATATATGTCTATGAATGGCTCAGAGAACCGACAAGTTGATAAATTAGACATATGCAACACTTGGGCGAAACGTTTCCTCAATAAAGATACCCAAGTGTTGCATATGTGTCTAATTTATCAATATATGTCTAGACCAAGGCAGTTTGAAGGACGGAACTGAGGGTTGCCCAGTTAGAAATACATTTAATCCCACCAAGACGACATAAAGGAGCAGGTCATCTTAATCAAAATAACATCCAGTGGTTGTTGTCGAAGTGGATCAGTAACGAGAGTGATTCATCGAACTGGGATGTGTGACATATGATAACCACAGTAATTCTTTGTATTATGAAGTCGTTCCAAGAGTTGTCGTGTAGCATAAGTAGGCGCCAGCTTCTGGAGTGAGCACAGGTAGCAGCAGCGGTCAGTAGCAAGCCTAGCAGTAGCCTGCAGTCTAGCAGTGGCAGTAAGCTAGACATGGCATAGCAGCTGCAGTATCCACTCATAGCCTGGAAATCTCAGCAATTAGCAATAAAGTGGCAATGCCATTAAGCAGTAAACTTCTATCAGTGGAGTAAGAAGTGAGCCGAGAGTCAACGAGTTGAGTTGGCAACAGTTGCCATCACATAGGAGGAAGAAACTTAGGAAGACGTTTTGGTCTTGTCTTGGACCATTAACAAGTCAAACGAAAAAAAAGTATGGAGATATCGACGAGATGTGGAACAAGACACTTATGTACAGTTCAGGACATTTATTAAATAAGTAAGTAAGTTTGTTCAGGTATACACAAATACAGTTACACAGATTATCATACATGCCAGCATATGTGTAGAGAACCCAAAAAAGTCAGAGTGACATATTATTATATAATGTCAAAGACCTGGGAGTGATCATGTCAGAGGATCTCACCTTCAGGGACCATAACACCGTAGCAATCGCATCTGCTAGAAAAATGACAGGATGGATAATGAGAACGTTCAAAATCAGGGATGCCAAGTCCATGTTGACACTTTTCAGGTCGCTTGTTCTATCTAGGCTGGAATATTGCTGCACAAGGCAGGTGAAATTGTTGACCTAGAAAATGTGCAGAGAACCTTCACAGCACGCATAACTGCGATAAACCACCTCAACTACTGGGAACGCTTGAAGTTCCTAAACCTGTACTCCCTAGAACGCAGGCAGGAGAGATACATTATTATATACAAGTGGAAAATTCTCGAGGCATTAGTACCAAAATTGCACACAAGAATCACTTCCTACGAAAGCAAAAGACTCGGCAGGCGATGTAACATCCCCCCAATGAAAAGCAGGGGTGCCACTAGCACGATGAGAGACAACACAATAAGTGTCAGGGGCCCAAGACTGTTCAACTGCCTCCCATCATACATCAGGGGGATTACCAACAAGCCCTTGGCTGTCTTCAAGCAGGCACTGGACAGGCACCTAAAGTCGGTACCTGACCAGCCAGGCTGTGGTTCGTACGTTGGACTGCGTGCGGCCAGCAGTAACAGCCTGGTTGATCAGGCTCTGATCCAACATGAGGCCTGGTCACAGACCGGGCCGCAGGGGCGTTGACCCCTGGAACTCTCTCCAGGTATAAAGGAGATAATATCTTATTATTAGTATACTATAAATTGAGTTATTTGTATGGGATTGAAAATATAATACATAAAATCCATATATATCAAACTACAATATATATACCATATATATCATATAGCATATATACCAACATATAAAATAAAATATTTTTTATAGTAGGCTAACCAGCCTACCCAAAAGGGGTGGCAGGTCGAAGGTCAACACCAATGTGGATGGTCTGTGGGTCGCGGCGTGTGCCAAGGCTGGAGTTGGGAACAGCCAACAGAAAGTCCCCTGCATGAGGAGTTCTCACTGCCAGAAGGCAGGTTCTATCCTTCCCTGACACACTGAAGCATTGCTGAGGCTATGTTCTCTACTATTGGGCCATCCCAGTGCGACTGTTTGTAATTGTTGGGGGAGCAGGCCTGGTTTCAGTGTTGCCCTTCGACCTGCCACCCCTTTTCTCGCCAAACACAGGTGTATTTGTGGCAGTGAAGCAGCAGACCGGTTTGGGTACCATGGTCTTGTGTGTCGTAAATCCGAGGGAAAGATTGCAAGACATTATTATTTTATTATTAACACATCGGCCGATTCCCACCAAGGCAGGGTGGCCCGAAAAAAGAAAAACTTTCATCATCATTCACTCCATCATTGTCTTGCCAGAGGGGTGCTTTACACTACAGTTATAAAACTGCAACATTAACACCCCTCCTTCAGAGTGCAGACACTGTACTTCCCATCTCCAGGACTCAAGTCTGGCCTGCCGGTTTCCCTGAATCCCTTCATAAATGTTACTTTGCTCACACTCCAACAGCACGTCAAGTATTAAAAACCATTTGTCTCCATTCACTCCTATCAAATACGCTCACACATGTTTGCTGGAAGTCCAAGCCCCTCGCACACAAAACCTCCTTTACCCCCTCCCTCCAACCTTTCCTAGGCCGATCCCTACCCCACCTTCCCTCCACTACAGATTTATACACTCTCGAAGTCATTCTGTCTCGTTCCATTCTCTCTACATGTCCGAACCACCTCAACAACCCCTCCTCAGCCCTCTGGATAATAGTTTTGGTAATCCCGCACCTCCTCCTAATTTCCAAACTCCGAATTCTCTGCATTATATTCACACCACACATTGACCTATTATTATATAATGTCAAAGACCTGGGAGTGATCATGTCAGAGGATCTCACCTTCAGGGACCATAACACCGTAGCAATCGCATCTGCTAGAAAAATGACAGGATGGATAATGAGAACGTTCAAAATCAGGGATGCCAAGTCCATGTTGACACTTTTCAGGTCGCTTGTTCTATCTAGGCTGGAATATTGCTGCACAAGGCAGGTGAAATTGTTGACCTAGAAAATGTGCAGAGAACCTTCACGGCACGCATAACTGCGATAAACCACCTCAACTACTGGGAACGCTTGAAGTTCCTAAACCTGTACTCCCTAGAACGCAGGCAGGAGAGATACATTATTATATACTGCCTCCAGCCTTCTCCTCGTTGCAACATTCATCACTGTCAGGGGAACGCCTTCCACCTGAACAAAAAATTGATGGAAAAATAAATGATAAATAAATAAGCAGAGGATATTGAATAAAGATATGTTTTATTGGATTTTACTTAAAATTAAATAAATAAAAGAAAGAAAGAATGACCGTTGTTCTGGTCTGTTGGTGAATCAGGAGTATGCAATGACAAGATGTTGGAGAAATGATGTTGGTCTCCTCCAGGTTGATGTTAAGACTGCGGAGTAGATGGTAAGTCTCCGATGTTATTGTATCCTGTGACCAAGAAGTTGGAGCATCACACTGCAGGTGTCAGAAGGTGAGATTCTTAACAACACCCTCTAATGCACGCAAGTTACAGAACTTGACTCAGAGGAGTTGCTGTGAATTCCCGAAAGTCCAAGGAAATCTTGCTCACTCGTCTAGCGTCTATCCTGGGAATCCAGTCCAGGAGCAGAGCTGATGATAAAGAAAACATTCTGGTTACCAGAGGCTTGTAAAACATTTAAGATAGAAAAAGGTGTTCCATAATGTCCAAGTCACTACTGGTAACCGAAGAAAACATGGTAATCAAACAAGAAATACTCCTGGTAGTTCGTCTTACCTGATTCGGAGAAGAGTGAAGGTGAAGTGACTTTCCACTCCCCAACCGACACCAGGTAAGAGTCATATTACCAGGAGTAGAAAGTAAAAACCCTCAACAGACACCCGGGAACAAGAGTTTTGCCCCAACCCGCTAGATGGAAGTGCGGGCTGTAACTCATTAATTATACTCCCGGCTGACTGAACAACCGTAACCCTATTTACACTACTTTTCCCTCACAATCACCCATGCTTCACACCCATATAAGAGTGTTGGTATAACTATACTCTCATACATTCCCCTCTTTACTTCCATGGACAAAGTTCTTTGTCTCCACAGACTCCGAAGTGCACCACTCACCCTTTTCCCCTCATCAATTCTATGATTCACCTCATCCTTCATAGACCCATCTGCTGACACGTCCACTCCCAAATATCTGAATACATTCACCTCATCCATACTCTCTCCCTCCAACCTGATATCCAATCTTTTGTCACCCAATTTTTTTGTTATCCTCATCACCTTACTCTTTCCTATATTCACTTTCAATTTTCTTCTATTGCATACCCTACCAAATTCATCCACCAACCTCTGCAACTTCTCTTCAGAATCTCCCAAAAGCACAGTGTCATCAGCAAAAAACAACTGTGACAACTCCCACTTTGACATCATTCGCCACCCAGCTCTCGTGAGAGAAGGGTGTGCTACTCTGGTCTCTGGCCCCTGGTGGAGACTGTGAGCAACTTTATTTTCACTGTCATGGCGGCGGTGGGCAGACGCCGCATAAACACCGTCTGCATAGACATGGTTACAGGAGTAATTCAACCTGCTGTGGCGGCTACAGTAATACCTACTATTCTTCGAGATATATACAACATTGATATGGAGGAACTGTATGGAGTGGCACTAAATGGCA
>WNWK01039430.1:0-17457 GCA_009830355.1 Cherax destructor
CCCTCTGGATAATAGTCTTGGTAATCCTGCACCTCCTCCCAATTTCCACACTACAAATTCGCTGCATTATATTCACACCACACATTGATCTCAGACATGACATCTCCATTGCCTCCAGCCTTCTCCTTGTTGCAACATTCACCACCCATGCTTCACACCCATATAAGAGTGTTGGTATAACTATACTCTCATACACTCCCCTCTTTGCTTCCACGGACAAAGTTCTTTGTCTCCACAGACTTCTAAGTGCACCACTTATCCTTTCACCCTCATCAATTCTATGATTCACCTCATCCTTCATAGACCCATCTGCTGACACGTCCACTCCCAAATATCTGAATACATTCACCTCCTCCATACTCTCTCCCTCCAATCTGATATCCAATCTTTCATCACCTAATCTTTTTGTTATCTTCATCACCTTACTCTTTCCTATATTCACTTTCAATTTCCTTCTTTTACATACCCATTTTGTATTTGATTCTTTATCTTTTAACCCCACACCTCTTGCCAACACTCGCACATTCACCTCTCTTACAACCCCATCTATAAATATATTGAACAGCCATGGTGACATCACACATCCTTGTCTAAGGCCTACTTTTACTGGGAAATAATCTCCCTTTCTCCTAAATACTCTAACCTGAGCCTCACTATCCTCGTATAAACTCTTCACTGCTTTCAGTAACCTACCTCCTATTCCATACACCTGCAACATCTGCCACATTGCCACCCTGTCATACACCTTTTCCAAATCCATAAATGCCACAAAAACCTCTTTACCCTTATCTAAATACTGTTCAGCTATATGTTTCACTGTAAACACTTGGTCTACACACCCCTACCTTTCCTAAAACCTCCTTGTTCATCTGCTATCCTACTCTCCATCTTGCTCTTAATTCTTTCAATAATAATTCTACCATACACTTTACCAGGTATACTCAATAGACTTATTCCCCTATAATTTTTGCACTCTCTTTTGTCCCCTTTGCCTTTATACAAAGGAACTATGCACGCTCTCTGCCAATCCCTAGGTACTTTACCATTTTCCATGTATTTATTAAATAATAGCACCAACCACTCCAAAACTATATCTCCACCTGCTTTTAACATTTCTATCCTTATCCCATCAATCCCAGCTGCCTTACCCCCTTTCATTCTACCCACTGCCCCACGAACTTCCCCCACACTCACAACTGGCTCTTCCTCACTCCTATAAGATGTTATTCCTCCTTGCCCTATACACGAAATCACAGCTTCCCTATCTTCATCAACATTTAACAATTCCTCAAAATATTCCCTCCATCTTCCTGATACCTCTAACTCTCCATTTAATAACTCTCCTCTCCTATTTTTAACTGTCAAATCCATTGGTTCCCTAGGCTTCGTCAACTTATTAATATCACTCCCAAACTTTTTCTTATTTTCAACAAAATTCGTTGATAACATCTCACCCACTCTCTCATTTGCTCTCTTTTTACATTGCTTCACCACTCTCTTAACCTCTCTTTTTCTCTCCATATACTCTTCCCTCCTTGCATCACTTCTACTTTGTAAAAACCTCTCATATGCTAACTTTTTCTCCCTTACTACTCTTTACATCATCATTAAACAAATCGCTCTTCTTCCCTACTGCACCCATTTTCCTATAACCACAAACTTCTGCTGAACACTAACACTACATTCTTAAACCTACCCCATACATCTTCAACCCTGTTGCCTATAAAGTAGGGCCCCACTTATACGGCAGGTTAGGTTCCAGGCTAGAGCCTTAAAGCAGACATCGCCAAAAAGCAGAACACCATTTGTTTTTCCACTTCTAAATGCATATAAATGCCAGACAACAAGCTTACACTAACTTGTATTAGGATAGCAATAGCACTAGGCATTAAAAAAAACAATAAAAAGTAAGATACACACAGAGTACACTTATTACTTACCTTAAAGTATTAACATTGGCTTAAAATAGTCTGAACCAATTTATGAAAAGATCAGTAGTCATCCAAGCTTTCGAATTAGATTTATAATTAACAGGGAGGCTACCTTTTGCATAGTTCTTTAGGGCCCTAGGATTCTCTGAGTGATAAATTATCATAGGTTTTAACTTGCAATCCCCAGCAGCAATAGCTCCTAGCAAGAGTGTTAGTTGAAGACTCAGATGAGTCAAAGGGATGTTAGGAAGTATTTCTTCAGCCATAGAGTAGTCAGGAAGTGGAATAGTCTGGCAAGTGATGTAGTGGAGGCAGGAACCATACATAGCTTTAAGACGAGGTATGATAAAGATCATGGAGCAGGGAGAGAGAGGACCTAGTAGCGGTCAGTGAAGAGGCAGGGCCAGGAGCTAAGTCTCGACCCCTGCAACCACAATTAGGTGAGTACAATTAGGTGAGTACACTCTTGGGTTATCCTGGGTTCTCTACACATATGCTGCTATATGTAACTGTATTTGATGGCTATCTCAGCGATCAACATATACCTTGTTAGTAAGTTTATTCAGGTATACACAAATACAGTTACATAGATTATCATACATAGCAGAATATGCACAGACAACCTAGGATAACCCAAAAAAGTTAGTTCACTGAGTTTAATCATTTCTAACTTGGCACTTTAAGTAAGAGGCTTACGACTCCTCTTTTTATCACAACTAAGCTTATACGCCATAGTCAATGAGAGCCAACTAGTTAACGAAAGAGTAAACGAGAGAGAGAGAATGAGATACGGAGTTCAGACAAGGTAAAAAAACAAACTGAACAGGTAGTGGGCGATCACTCGGTCAGGCGAAATGAATGTGATTAATACGTGTCCACTTTTAGTTCATTCACATACGTTTGTAAGAGTTTGTGAGACTTACCTCAAAATAATTTTTTTTATTATAATAATAATTACCTCACAATACAAATACTCTTACATTGTGTACAAGTTAGTACAAAATAAACAAACAGCAACACTCCCATTCTCATGCAACACACTATTTTTAGA
The DNA here is from genome assembly GCA_009830355.1 of Cherax destructor. NCBI lineage: Eukaryota > Metazoa > Arthropoda > Malacostraca > Decapoda > Parastacidae > Cherax > Cherax destructor. Next base: position 2,983 of record WNWK01039430.1, read on the forward strand.
GTTAATGATAGTATTACCATTATTATTATCATAATAAAAGAGGCACTAAACCCACAAGGGTCATGAATAGCTATATATAGAGTGAAGGCATATGAAAGGAATATTTTTCTACAGTTATCCCTCAGTGTTTGACTAGAGAAAACGTAATTCTTTCCAACACTCCTACAAAGTCGCTTGATAAACAAATCTCATATTTATCAATTTTTATTCTGTGGGTGTATGTATCATGTTTATATGCTATTATAATGTGTTTTTTAAATAATTTTGAAGAAAATATCATAGATGGGTTAATGAAAATATCTATATTGACATAAATTGGACATTTAATGTGCCCAAGAGTGATGATTACATAAGAGAGATGTGCTCACGGAAGATGTAAACAAACTGGGTGGCGCACGCCGTATCTGAAAGACAGCTCGCCGTATACAAAAGTTTTGGTCATAATTTGAACTCTCCGTAAGAACGGAACTCCGTAAGAACGGAACGCCGAAAGGTGAAACGCCGAAGTGGGGCCCTACTGTACTCTCACTAGCCCATCTATCCTCCAATAGTTGCTTATATCTTACCCTAACTGCCTCCTCTTTTAGTTTATAAACCTTCACCTCTCTCTTACTTGTTGCTTCTATTTTCCTTTATCCCATCTACCTTTTACAATCTCACTGTAGCTACAACTAAAAAGTGATCTGATATATCTGTGGCCCCTCTATAAACATGTACAGCTGACGTCTACTCAATAGTCTTTTATCTACCAATACGTAGTCCAACAAACTACTGTTATTACCCTATACATCATATCTTGTATACTTATTTATCCTCTTTTTCTTAAAATATGTATTGCCTATAACTAAACCCCTTTCTATACAAAGTTCATTAAAGGGCTCCCATTATCATTTACACCTGGCAACCCAAACTTACCTACCACACCTATAATAATAATTATAATAATAGACGGCTTTGAAAGGCCGTCACTAGATGGCAGTGAATACCACAACAATGCGGGAGTGGTTATGGCCACCTCTACTTGTCGCAATGCCATATTCATTCTAGAGTATAAATCAGGTTTCTCTGTTATTTATATTGTTTATTTTGTCATATTAGATCAATTGTGATAGATAAATAAGCCATAGAGTTCATATTAGCATCATATTGAAGGAGTATTTTGTTCTGTCTCCAAACAAACGCTCCTCCGCCACCGGCACCACTACATAGCCACAGGACACTACGTAGCCACATACGTAATGACATATTTTATTCATTCTAGAGTATATATCAGGTTTCTATGTTATATATATTGTTCATTATGTCATATTAGATGAATTGTGATATATAAATAAGCTGTATTGATGATAGCGAAATATTGAAGGAGTACATATTTTGTACTGTCTCTTAAACTCGACGCCTCCGCCACCACTAGCCACACATGTAATAACATATTTTATTCATTCTGGAGTATGTATATATCAAGTTTCTATGTTATTTATATTGTTTATGTCATATTAGATGAATTTTGATAGATAAATAAGCAGTAGAGTTGATATTAGCGAAATATTGAAGTATTACTATCTTGTCGTGCCTCCTGAGAGCTAAAACGGATTAATTACATTTTAATTAATTTAAATGAGGAAAATTGACTCGGCATACGAGTTAGGTCATGGAACAGATTAAACTCTTAAGTAGAGGCTCCACTGTACGAGCAAATTCAGTTACAAGCTAGGTCACGGAACGGATTAAACTCACAAGTTGAGGTTCCACTGTGTTAAAAAGACAAATCCCGGCCCAGAGTGAAACATTGGATTAAAAGGATTCTCTACTGTGCATCTTTTTTCCCAGAAACAGCCTAGTTGATCAAGCCATCAACCAGGAAGTCTGATCTGGGACCAAGCCATGGGACAGTTACATCCAGAATAATCTTCAGGTAACCTTCACCTAGCAGTAAAGTTTACTGTGGTGGTATGGGACCTATACTCTTTTAATCTACTGCTGTCTATGGTTTTGGTTCTACTGTACAAGTAGTGTGGTCAAGTGGAAGCTCAGAAAGTCACAATGCAGCTCATATCTTTGTAAACAAGCCAAAGAGCTTGCATGCTACACTGCTAAACATGGTGACCAAAAGCTAGCCAAGTTGTACATTACAGCAATAAACAAAATTGGGAATGAGGGGAAACCCAATTCTACTATGTGTCAGAATATGCTCTGCACGATTTCCTTTTACATGCTGATTTTCAGGAAAGGAACTGTACAATCTTTTGAGTGGAAGGAATCAGCTTTGTTGTGATTGTCAAAGCAGAATGTATATAAACAACGGAATTGCCTCTTCACTAGAAAACTGAAGGAAAACACAAGTACTGTACTCGTGCTCCTGAACTTACAATGGGGTTACGTTCCAACGAACCCATCATAAGTCAAATATGAATATATGCTAAATAAGTAAATAAATTACAATTGTCAGTGAATAAGTAAATTAACAAATAATTACACCAGTATTGAAAAATAAATAAATGAATACAAGTTATGGACTTGCCACATTCATGCTGAGTAATTATCCTAAGTTTCATCTCCAAAGTAGTAACTGCTTTTGCACCATTGTAAATTCGAAATATTGTTAAGTTAAACCACTGTATATAGTATCTACCTACCTGGAGTCTACCTGGAGGGTATTCCGGGGATCAACGCCCCTGCGACCCGGTCCACGACCAGGCCTCCCTATGGATCAGGGCCTGATCAACCGCTGTTACTGCTGGCTGCACATAGTCCAACGTACGAACCACAGCCCGGCTGATCCGGCATCGACTTGAAGGCAGCCAGGGGCCTATTGGTAATTTCCCTTGTTTGGTGGGAGGCTGTTGAACAGTCTTGGGCCCTGGACACTTATGGTGTTTTCTCTTAGTGTACCAATAGTGCCCCCTACTTTTCATTGGGGGTATTTTGCATTGCCTGCCCAGTCTTTTACTTTCGTAGGGAATGATTTCTGTGTGCAGATTCGGGACCATTCCTTCTAGGATTTTCCAAGTGTAGATTATGATATATCTCTCTCACCTGTGTTCCAGTGAGTACAAGTCAAGTGCTTCCAAGCATTCCCAGTAGTTGAGGTGTTTGATGGTACTTATATGTGCAGTAAAGGTTCTCTGTACACTCTAGATCTGCAATTTCACCGGCTTTGAAAGGAGATGTTAATGTAAAGCAGTATTCCAGCCTAAAGAGAACAAGTGCAAGTGCAGTACAAAATACTGCAGATTTGCTCAAGATGAAACAAGACAAAATCTCTAGTATTATAAAGACAACTATACTGTACTTACTCCAACACAAGTTTCTTTTCAAACCAAGAAAACATTATCCAAAATAATTAAACTTGGTAATACTATTCCAGTAATTACCTGTTCCCGCAGGAATGTGAGGATGTCCACAAAGTGTGCCTGGTGGTTATTCCACTTTAAGGAGAGAAGCTCCTCTGCCATTTTGCCACACCTGAAAATAGAAAAACATCAAATTAATAATGTTAAATCATGATTAGAATAGTACATACACATTTTAATTAGGTTCAAAGAATTCTATAATTAACTGGATGTCAAACTGGACCTGTGGCCCAGTTTGACATCTAGTTTTCTTCACATATAATAATCTAGTACAGTAATAGTGTAAACAAAAAAATGCCCCAATCACTGAAGTAAGATCAAAGGGATCACCATTCAGCCCTATTACAGAGTGTACAGTCACAGCATCAAGCCTACAATTGATGAAGAATGTGTAGAAACTCAAGGCCCCAAAGGCTTGCAACCAATCTAGTCCGAGCCAAGAGGAATGAACAGTGAGGAGACTCAAGAAATTGAACACAACTACCTTGTAGATGAAGAGTAATAAGGAAGACAACTGTTTAATCAGTACAACACAGCACAGCAAAGTACACTTGCAAAATATAAATACAATACATCACAGAACATTAAAAAATATTAAACTGACACAGCATAGGAACTAACATAATGTACCAGACAGGAATTTGCATTTACATTATCACATTGCATATTAAGTGACTAATACATTTGATTCAAATCAAAAAAAACTTTTAGTACAGAGAAACACGTAGTATTTATGAAGATAAGTGTATGGAGTAAAATGTGTTAACATACAAGGACAAGGAATTTGTGCATTTACATTTATCAATTTGCACTGATTCAGTGGACTATACATTTTGAGTTACCCAAAAATCCTTAAAAATTATTAAACTTTTGTAGTTACAGGGGGAAACGACTAGTATTTTGAAATCATTTTTATGGAGTAAATTAGTGCTGCATTATAACATACTAATGAGCAATACCTATACAGGTCGTTTGTTTTTTGTTTTTTTGCATTTACACTTGGAAAGTAAGTGGCTGGATGTTGAAAGCTGGAAAGAGATTTTTATGATTGAGATTCAGGTTACTGTAGGAGAGAAGAGAAGTTTCCAGTAAAAGCGAGTCTTACCCTTATCCCTACCACTACTACTTCCACTACCTGCCTTACCACTACTACTCTTCCCACGTCTATTGTACCGTCCCTGCCAGCCAGCCTTTATATATTGGCTCCATCTCTCTTTTCTGTTAGTGTGACTTTGTAAATGGTTCGAGATGGACCGAAACAGTGTTTTAAGCTCCTCTCTCACATGTGTGGGATATTTGTGTATGTTTGATATAATTATGGTTCAATCTGCTTACGATGAGATTGTAAAAAAAAAATGAAGATAGTATTATAAAATGGGAGCTGTCAGTTCCTTTGCTGATGGCACACTATATTTGGAAGATACTGAAATAAAGTTGCAAATGTAGTTTAAAATGGTGCATAAAATAATGAAAGTTGAAAGCAAACATGAAAAGGTGTGATGATATATATAAAAATACAACTAAATAAATATCTGCTCAAATGGTAGAAGTTAACAAAAAATTTGTGGTATCATTCAGTGATACTGTCCCTAATCACTGGTGAAATTTGCTACATTAAATTTGTCGGCACACACATAAGACTAACAACTAACACTTGCTTAATTAGCTTCTTAGGCAGCACATAAATTTTTTTGCCATAGATTCTGGGATAAATGAATTTAAAGTTTAGCTTCTTGCTATGAATCTTTATACCCATTTTCAGCACAAATGGTGAAAAATGCACAGATGTGTGTCCAACATTACAATTTTTGAATTCAGCAACAAAGAGTAAATTTCAGGACAGTAGCTACTGCTGTTGTGCCACAGCAGATAATGAAACTCACCTGATGGTTCATGATTGCACCAGCAACAATTGGGGGTCACCCCCACACTAAGGACCCTAGTGACTAAGCAATAACATACCTGAAATCTAAACCTCTACAGAACTTCTCAGAAACCTGTATGAAAGGTTTCTAACAAATCTGGAGATAGTCAGGAGGACCATCTTCAAAATTGGTCAACATGGAATAATCCATAAGTAGACGTTTGCAAGATTTACCTGTCATCTTGCATATTTACGAGATAAAAATCAACAATCCTCTGGATGAATCAAATAGATTTTCAGTTCACATATTTGACAGGATGGTAGTACCTCCTATGAGAGTTGCTGTCTACCAACCTATGATTCTGAAGTAAAATTTAACATAGTAACTTTAATTTTTCAATTTTCATATTTCCTCTACTGCAATGTGTAAATAACAAAATGGCACAATACTGTGACTGGAACAATACACAAGTAACCCGCACACAGAAGTGTAACTTTGTAAATGGTCTAAGTCGGACCGATACGTCATCTTAAGCTCCCCTCTCCTATGTGCAGGTTATTTGTACAATGTGTAAAGGTAGCCAACTCTAAATATTGTCTAATGTCTAATTTTTGTATACTATATACAGTACAGAACTTACATTTCAACATATAACATGGACAGTAGGGTGGACCACACTAATGAAAGTTTGAAATTTTATTGTCTCTCCCTGTTATGTTCCACTTAATGATAATACATTCCATTCTAAGTTTCAAAAATTTTTGGGTTCATTTAGGAGTGTCCTAAAGACCTCAAACTCTCCCCCAGAAGATATACAGTATGTACAACAGCCATAATGAATAATATTCTTCAGTTACTACGATGTAATTGGGACTGCAAATGTATTTTTGTAAGAAAAAATAATGGTTGCAGACTTTTGACCTGCTCTTATACAGTGGAACCTCAGTTTTCATTTGCCTCTGATTTCGTCGATTTCGGATATCAACGACTTTTTTCGTCAAAATATTGTCTGTTTTCGTTGGACGTACCAAACGTGTCCACCTGCCGCACACACACAAAGCCTCCCACATGCATTCTGAGTCAGTGTGGCATTGTTTCTCAGCGATTGAACATTACCCTGCACGTTCATACAAGACATTTCGTAATAATCTGTTTTTTTGTGCTTGTTTATTGTGTGACTGCTAAATAAGCCACCATGGGGCCAAAGAAAGTTCAGAGTACCAGACCTTTGATAAAGAAGGTGAGAACACAATAGAATTCAAGAAAGAACTTGTAGAAAAGTACGAGAAGCAGTTAAAGAGTAAATGCTTCTTTAACACAGTTAAGGTACGAACAGATGTCTTCCTCAAGGGGCCAGGCCAAGGTTTGACAGATGGTAACTCGACACTGCCACCAGCCTTGAAACGCTGCACCCAGTTCCTCATTGAACTATCACACACACTAACATTCTCCACTACAGTGGACCCTCCGTTTTCGTTTATCTCCGTTATTGCAGATTTCAGTTTTCACAGACTTATCGTAGAAATATTGGCTCCGTTTTTGACGATTGGCTCCGTTTTCATCGATGGTATGGAACCTGTCCAGTGCCCAGCGCGCATACAACGCCCACAAGCCCACCTCCAACGCCCACAAGCCCGCCTCCAACGCACATTCTCAGGCAGTGTAGCATTGTTTCTGGTCGAGTGAACATTATCCTGCGAGTTCATACAAAACATTTCTTAACAATTCATTGTTTTTGGCCCTTGATTATTGTTTGTGACTACTAAATAAGCCACCATGGGCCCAAAGAAAGCTCCTAGTGCCAGTCCTTTGGTAAAGAAAGTGAGAAATACCGTAGAACTGAAGAAATAATAGAAAAATATGATAGTGGCATATGTATTACCGAGCTCGGCAGGATATACAATAAGGCCCCACTAACCACCAGTTCCATTGTGGCAAAGAGAAAAGAAATCACGCAAGCTGATGTTGTGAAAGGGGTGAATACGATAACAAAACAGAGACCACAATCAATTGAAAATATGGAGAAATTGTTGTTGGTGTGTACTGCGACCCCAGAATGGGCCACAATGTACATACACATGTATATAAATTTGATGTATATTTCCATTTCTTATACAGTGGACCCTTGAAAATAGTCTCCCTTAAGAATCGGCTAATTTGAATAACGTCCACTTTTTTCGGCAAAAAATCAACTTGAAAATCGTCCCTTTCCTTGAAAATCGCCGGTCGTCTGAAACGCATCCGTGTGGCCTCCCAGCCGCCTGGGCACATAAACACCACATTGAGCATCAGTGTGCCATTGTTTACCAGCGAGTGACTGCCACAAACGCATTCATACCATACATTTTATCATTATTCCATTCGTTTTAGTGCTTGCAACTGCTAAATAAGCCACCATGGGCCCAAAGAAAGCTCCTAGTGCCAGCTCTTTGCTAAAGAATGCGAGAAACACGATAGAATTAAAAAAAGAACACACCAGACAGGGTACTTCCCTACATCAGGCAGGGTACTTCCCCACACCAGGCAGGGTACTTCCCCACACCAGGCAGGGTACTTCCCCACACCAGGCAGGGTACTTCCCCACACACAGGCAGGGTACTTCCCCACACCAGGCAGGGTACTTCCCCACACCAGGCATGTACATCCCCACACACAGGCAGGGTACTTCCCCACACCAGGCAGGGTACTTCCCCACACCAGGCAATGTACTTTCCCCACACACAACTCCCAGGCAGGGTACTTCCCCACACCAGGCAGGGTACTTCCCACACCAGGCAGGGTACTTCCCCACACCAGGCAGGGTACTTCCCCACACCAGCAGGGTACTTCCCACACCAGGCAGGGTACTTCCCCACACCAGGCAGGGTACTTCCCCACACCAGGCAGGGTACTTCCCCACACCAGGCAGGGTACTTCCCACACCAGGCAGGGTACTTCCCCACACCAGGCGTCACCAGGCAGGGTACTTCCACACCAGGCAAGGTACTTCCCCACACCAGGCAGGGTACTTCCCCACACAAATCAGCCAGGTTACTTCCCCACACCAAGCTCAAACAAATGTCTTATTTTAGGTTAAATGTTTTATTTTAGGTTAATATAGACATTTTCACTACTCCATCTATGATATTTTCTTCAAAATTATATAAGAAACATGTTACATATCATATAGCATATAAATATTGATACAATGTTTATATGCTATCGAGTGGTGAGTTGGGTGGAGAGTAAACATTAAGTTTTCTCTGATGCAGCTTTAGAGAAAACTGTAAATCTGGCGTCTGGTGCAGTAACCGCCCATCATACGCATTTGTTTACAATTCTTGGCATGAATTATTTATTACTTCTCCCTTTGTTTATGATGGCATCTAAAGGTAGTTGTTAGAAATGATTAAACTCAGTGAACATGGTAATAATATGGCTGTTTAGTGTAATATGGCTGTTTAGTGTAATATGGCTGTGTAGTGTAATAATACATATGGCTGTGTAGTGAAGCCCCGGGTGGGGGCTACATACGTGTACCTACGTCTACAGGCTACCTACACTGAATTCCTACAAATAAATATTACACACCTCTCTCCCTACATTAAGACTAACAAATATTTTAAAATAAGTAATGAATGTACTGTGGCAGCAAAAGACAAAGAAGGGAAATAACCCCGACATGCATGAGGGGGGGCCCCAGATCGACAAAATGTGATCAGTCGCGAGGGAGCCTTCTCCAATTTCAACTTCAATAACAAAAACATAAGGTGGGACCAAGTAAACCAAATCCTAAATGATATAAACTGGGAAGATAGCCTAAGCATCACGGATCCTAACCTATGTCTAGAACAAATTAACTCTGTGGCACTTGAGGTTTGCTCAAGGCAAATTCCCTTAAGGAAAAGGAGAAGATGTAAACTAGAAAGAGAGAAGCGCTCCCTATACAGGCGAAGGCAAAGAATAACAGAGCGGCTACAAGAGGCCAATATATCTGAAATACGTGGGGAAAGGCACTGGTCAGAGAAATAGCAAACATCAAATTTAAAATACTAAAGGAACTTACAGGAATCAAGAAACACGGGAAGAACTAAAATCCATAAATGAAATTGAAAGAAACCCAAAGTATTTCTTTTCTTATGCCAAAAAGTCGAGAACAACATCCAGTATTGGGCCCCTACTAAAACGAGATGGGTCTTACACAGATGACAGCAAGGAAATGAGTGAGTTACTAAAGTCCCAGTATGACTCAGTTTTTAGTGAGCCGCTAACCAGACTAAAAGTTGAAAACCTAAATGAATTTTTTATGAGTGCCACAGAACCTGGTAGACGCAAGCCTATCTGACATTACCCTGATGCCACATGACTTTGAAAAGGCAATAAACGACATGCCCATGCACTCCGCTCCAGGCCCCAACTCATGGAACTCAAGTGTTCATCAAGAACTGCAAGAAGCCCTATCACATGCTTTTAACATCCTATGGAGAGGGAGCATGGACACTGGTGTCGTCCCGCAGTTACTAAAAACAACAGACATATCCCCACTCCACAAAGGCGGCAGTAAAGCAATGGCAAAAACTACAGACCAATAGCGCTAACATCCCATATCATAAAAATCTTTGAAAGTGTTCTAAGAAGCAAGATCGCCACTCATCTAGATAACCATCAATTACACAACCCAGGGCATCATAGGTTTAGAGCAGGTCGTTCCTGTCTGTCCCAACTACTGGACCACTACGACAAGGTCCTGGGTGCTCTAGAGGACAAACAGAATGCAGATGTTATATACACAGACTTTGCAAAAGCCTTTGATAAGTGTGACCATGGTGTGATAGCACACAAAATGCATGATAAAGGAATAGTGTAACAGGAAAAGTTGGTAGATGGATCTATAATTTCTTAACAAGTAGAACACAAAGAGTAGTAGTCAACAGAGTAAAGTCTGAGGCGGCTACGGTGAAAAGCTCTGTTCCACAAGGCACAGTACTCGCTCCCATCCTGTTCCTCATCCTTATATCGGACATAGACAGGGATATCAGCCACAGTGCCGTGTCTTCCTTTGCAGATGACACCCGAATCTGCATGACAGTGTCCACCATTGAAGACACTGCAAGACTCCAAGCAGACATCAACCAAATCTTTAAATGAGGTTGCAAAAAACAATAGAAGTTCAATGATGGGAAATTTCAATTACTCCGATATGGAAAACGTAGGAAATTAAAATCTCATCAGAGTATAAAACAAATTCCAATCACACAATAGAGCGAAAAATAATGTCAAAGACCTGGGAGTGATCATGACAGAGGATCTCACCTTCAAGGACCATAACACTGTAGCAATGGCATCTGCCAGAAAAATGACAGGATGGATAATGAGAACCTTTAAAACCAGGGATGTCAAGCCCATGTTGACACTTTTCAGGTCGCTTGTTCTATCTAGGCTGGAATATTGCTGCACACTAACTGCATCTTTCAAGGCAGGTGAAATTGCTGACCTAGAAAATGTACAGAAAACCAACATGGCACACAAAACTGCAATAAACCACCTCAATTACTGGGAACACTTGAAGTTCCTAAACCTGTACTCCCTGGAATGCAGGCGGGAGAGATACATTATTATATACACTTGGAAAATCCTAGAGGGATTAGTACCAAACTTGCACATGAGAGTCACTCCCTACGAAAGCAAAAGACTCGGCAGATGATGTAACATCCCCCCAATGAAAAGCAGGGGTGCCACTAGCACGTTGAGAGACAACAAAATAAGTGTCAGGGGCCCAAGACTGTTCAACTGCCTACCAGCATTCATAAGGGGGATTACCAATAGACCCCTGGCTGTCTTCAAGCAGGCACTGGACAGGCACCAAAAGTCGGTGCCTGACCAGCCGGGCTGTGGTTCGTACGTTGGACTGCGTGCGGCCACCAGTAACAGCCTAGTTGATCAGGCTCTGATCCAACATGAGGCCTGGTCACAGGCCGGGCCGCAGGGGCGTTGACCCCTGGAACACTCTCCAGGTAAACGTGAAGTCTATGGAAGGGAATTCCTATTCCAAACAATAGTAACTCTTAAATCCTCTACCCTCCTCCTGTCTTCCACACATCAATAACTCTTCAATAAAGGTAAGTGTCAAGTTATTACTGCTCTATACTTCATGTCTCATTGTTTTCTGTGTAGATAAATGTATATTTTATGTAAAAAAAAAATTTTTTTTTAAATACTTTTGGATGTCTGGAACGGATTAATTTGATTTACATTATTTCTTATAGGGAAAATGGTTTTGAAAATCGTCCATTTTGAAAATAGGCGGACTCTCAGGAACAGATTAATCACAATTTTCAAGGGTCCACTGTAATTTTATATTGCTGATATTTTTGATAATAGCTAAATCGTTAATACGTATATCTTGCTTTATATTATTATTTGACTTAGCTATTTTATTAGGTAGGATGTAACATTACATATTGTGCTCAAGTGTGTTGTAGCTGCCCTGGAGTTTGCAAACTACCACTTACAACACTTTGCTTGTTATATACTGCCGGCTTCTTGCTGGGCAGTCAGTCGGTGGCGTGATCCCACCTGAGTTAGAGACTGCTTCTCCTTACTCGTCCTCTCTACGCTGCTGACTCTCGAGGAGACAACACTTCGCTCTTGTCTCTGATTGTTTTCTCGTCATTTAGACTGTTTGGTAAAGTACGTATTCGGTGGCGAGACGAAACATAACTTCTCTGGACTCTGTGTAACTCTATTCACAGAGAATAGCCTAGACCTAGCGATTTTTGACATTTTACTGGGTTGTATATCACATTGACAATCTGAGATAACTCAGGTCTCTAGCTATAGCTCTTGACCTAATTCACTAAGGCATCTGTGCACCGTCACAGTCGGGGATTTTTATGCTGAACCTAGATTCAGTAATAAGGGAGTTTTGAGACTATTTTGGAGGATCTGCTGATGGTCCCCAGGTAGGGTAGTTTTTCTATCTCCTTGTTCCTGACACTGTGTTGCTGTTGCTTTCTATATTGCTGTTCGGCGAATTTGTCATATTACTGTTCAATCAAGCTGTTCTGATTGTCAGTTTGTTAGAGAAGCTAGCTTATGAGAAGACATTCAGTCGGTCACTGTTCGAGTCGAGTCTTAACGAGTTACCTGGAGCACACTCATACACACATACTCTTATTTGTATATATGAATATTATTGTTAATTGCTAACATTGTACCAGATGGTACATAAGAGCCATTAACAAACAAACAAACAAACAAACAAATTTGATTTCATTGCAGATTGCAATTACATAGGTATCGGTAGTTACAATGTAAATTGAGTGCAAGGAGAGCCACTGACATGCCATGGCATTAGGGGCAGCTTATTCTAGTCCTTAAAGACTATGTACTTAATATTAGAGAAATTTATTGAGTTTATTCTAGTTAAAAATTATTTTCAAAATTACAATATGATGAAATTTTACTGTTTAAATTATTATATAATGATATTAGATTGTTACAGGTGTTAAGATTCTTGAATGATAATATGGAATTGAGATTATCTTAAGGAAAATAACATTGAGCATTTTGACATTAACTTATAATATGAGTAGGGGTAACATAATAGTAACATATTATTAAAAATTGAGATTATCGTATAGAAAAGTAATAATGAGCATTTTTCAAAGTAGTTTATAGTATGATCATTTAGTTTTGGGTGAGTAGGTGGTTTTTGAGTTGAGTCTTAAATTGATTTTCAGACAAGATTATCTTAATATTTACTGGTAATGAATTCCAGATTCTGGGGCCCTTTATGTGCATAGAATTTTTACATAGGTTGATATGAACATGGGGTATATCAAAAAGTGATCTATGTCTTCTGTTGTGGTCATGGGTCCTATTAAAGTTGGTGAGGAGAATTTTGAGCAGAGGGTTTATATTAGAGTGTAAAGTTTTATATATGTAGTAGGCACAAGAGTAAGTATGAATGTTCTTTACGGTGAGTAGTTTGAGACTTTTGAATATTGGTGGAGTATGCTGTCTGACTGCGGCCTTTTGTTGTGTTATGAGTGGTCTAAGGTGATTTAACGTTGTTGATCCCCATGCACAGATTCCATAGGTGAGATACGGGTAGATAAGTGAATGAAATAGTGCAAGGAGAGCTGATTGAGGTACATAATAGCATATCTTTGATAATATGCCTACTGTCTTCGAGATTTTCTTGGAAATTTGTTGTATATGTGTTTGGAATTTAAGGCTACTGTCAAGGTGGATTCCTAGGAATTTTCCCTCTGTGAGTCTTGTGATGGGTGTACCATTGAGTGTTATGTTAAGTGGAACATTTGTGGCTTTGCTTCCAAACTGTATGAAGTAGGTCTTGTCAGTATTGAGAGTAAGCTTGTTAGTCGTCATCCATGTTGATATTTTCTGTAATTCGGCATTAACAGTGTTGGCCATTATTATTATTATAATCAAATAGAAGCGCTAAACCACAGGGGTTATACAGCGCTGCAGGTTATTGTAGGATGCAGGGAGAGTTTGTTGTAAGAGGGAGATGGACGATTAGTAGGGTATGGAGTGCAAGATGACAGAGGATAGTGCAGGGGTGGAGGGTAACAAAAGATCGAGGTAGAAGGGACTGAGGGAGGTGCTAGAGGTATAATCTTCAGAGTTTGTGTAGTAAGTCAGTTTCTGTCAAAAAGTCAATGAGTCAGGATTAAAGGAGGGTCCATCTGCAAGAAGGGAAGGTAAAGAAAGGGCCGCAGAGCGAAGACGTCGTCGGAGGTAAATTCTGGGTGCTCGTTGATAGAGTGGGCAGTCCAACAGGATATGTCGAACAGACACTGGAACCTGACAATGCTCACAGAGAGGGGCAGGGAGCCTCTCCATGAGATACCCGTGAGTAAGACGAGTGTGGCCGATGTGAAGACGGGAGAGTGTAGTCTCCCAACCTTGACATTGGTGACAAGAAGAAGGCCAGAAACCTATAACCGGTTTAATAGAATGAAGTTTGTTATTCAGCAGGTCAGACCAGCGTTGTTGCCAACGGGTGCGAAGTGGGTAGCAATGACCGCAAAATAGTCCGTGAAAGGAACACCTCTATATGAAACTGGAAGGTCATGTACTGCTGACCGCGCAGTAGTGTCTGCCTGTTCATTGCCCTGTACGTCAACATGACCAGGGACCCAACAAAAGACAATATCTTTATGCTTGCTAAAGATACGGCGTAACCAAAGGTGGATACGAAGAACTAGGGGTGAGGTGTATCAATTTTACGGATAGCCTGTAAAGCACTA
>WNWK01039431.1:0-15000 GCA_009830355.1 Cherax destructor
ACTCAAAAGGAACACTATATACAAAACGCAAGAGGGTCACCACATAGAACGAAAGGAACACGTAAAGGACTTGGGAATAATTATGTCTGCTGATCTGTCGTTTAAAGACCATAACAAGACAAAGATCACAACAGCCAGGAAGATGACGGGGTGGGTATTGAGAACTTTCAAAACAAGGGAAATAATGCCGATGGTGACACTATTCAAATCGCTAGTACTCCCTCACTTAGAATACTGCTCAGTGCTGACGGCCCGTTCAGGGCAGGAGAAATAGCAGAGCTGGAACAAATCCAGAGATCGTTTACGGCTCACATTGAGCCATTGAAACATCTAAATTATTGGGAACGCCTTCAAGTCTTGAACATGTACTCATTGGAGCGGAGGAGAGAGATACATGATATATATACATGGAAAGTACTTGAGGGCCTGGTCCCAAATCTGCACACTGCCATAACAACATACTGGAGTGAGAGATATGGGAGAAAGTAAAATAAACCCAGTGAGGAGCAGGGTGCGGTGGGGACAATACGGGAGCACTGTATTAACATCCGGGGTCCCAGACTATTCAACATCTTACCAGAAGATATCCGAAACACGGCTGGAACCAGTGTAGAAGCCTTCAAGAGGAAACTGGACAAATATCTTCACCAGGTGCCAGATCAACCAGGCTGTGATGGATATGTGGGGCAGCGGGCCTCCAGCAGCAACAGCCTGGTTGACCAGGCAAGCACCAGACGAGCCTGGCCCATGGCCGGGCTCAGAGAGTAGATACTCTCGAAACTCTTCAAAGGTATATCAAAGGTATGGTGGTGGATGATAGTGGATGATGATGGATGGTGGTGGATGATAGTGGATGATGGTGGATGGTGGTGGACGGTGGTGGATGATGGTGGATGGTGGTGGATAGTGGTGGACGGTGGTGGATGATGGTGGATGGTGGTGGATGGTGGTGGATGATGGTGGATGGTAGTGGATGGTGGTGGATGATGGTGGATGATGGTGGATGGTGGTGGATGATGGTGGATGGTGGTGGACGGTGGTGGACGGTGGTGGATGATGGTGGATGGTGGTGGATGGTGGTGGACGGTGGTGGATGATGGTGGATGGTGGTGGATGATGGTGGAGGGTGGTGGATGGTGGTGGACGGTGGTGGATGATGGTGGATGGTGGTGGATGGTGGTGGATGATGGTGGATGATGATGGATGGTGGTGGATGATAGTGGATGATGATGGATGGTGGTGGATGATAGTGGATGATGGTGGATGGTGGTGGATGGTGGTGGATGGTGGTGGATGGTGGTGGATTGTGGTGGACGGTGGTGGATGATGGTGGATGGTGGTGGATGGTGGTGGATGATGGTGGAGGGTGGTGGATGGTAGTGGATGATGGTGGATGGTGGTGGATGGTGGTGGATGGTGGTGGACGGTGGTGGATGATGGTGGATGGTGGTGGATGGTGGTGGATGATGGTGGATGGTGGTGGATGATGGTGGAGGGTGGTGGATGGTGGTGGACGGTGGTGGATGATGGTGGATGGTGGTGGATGGTGGTGGATGATGGTGAATGGTGGTGGATGATGGTGAATGGTGGTGGATGATGGTGAATGGTGGTGGATGTGGTGAATGGTGGATGATAATGGTGAGTGGATGTGGTGGATGTGATATGGATGATGGTGGATTGTGGTGGACGGTGGTGGATGATGGTGAATGGTGGTGGATGATGGTGAATGGTGGTGGATGATGGTGAATGGTGGTTGATGGTGGTGGATGATCAAGGGTTGATGGCTACCCTCGTTTAGAGATAATTAGCTTCTGTAATGCCCTCAGTCTCTCTCTCTCTCTCTCTCTCTCTCTCTCTCTCTCTCTTCTCTCTGTCTCTCTTATATATATATATATATATATATATATATATATATATATATATATATATATATATATATATATATATATATATATATATATATATATATATATATATAAGATCGACAGATACATAGATAGGTATAGAGGTGGTTAGAATAGCAATGTTGTAGTGGTTGAATTGGTGGTAGTAGCAGAAGTATTGTAGTAGTAGAAGTAGTAGTGGTTGTGGTGTTGGTGGTAACAGTAACTGTTGTATTGATGTGGGTAGTGGTGTTGGTTGTGGTAGTGCTAGTGGTTGTGGTAGTGCTAGTGGTGGTAATGTTAGTAGTAGTAGTAGCGGTGGTGGTAATTGTGGTAGTGCTAGTAGTAGTAGCGGTGGTGGTAATTGTGGTAGTGGTGGTGGTAATTGTGGTAGTGCTTGTAGTAGTAGTAGTAGTAGTAATAGTAGTGGTGATGGTGGTAGCGTAGTAGTAGTAGTAGTGGTGGTGGTGGCTATGTGGAGTGCAGTAGTAGTAGTGGAGTGTTGGCAATGTGGCAGTGGCAGTAGCAGTAGCGGTGGCGGAATTCGGAGTGGTGGTGGCACTGTGGCAGCGCTTGTAGTAGCAGAGTAGAATAGTAGCGGTGATGGTGGAGCGTGGCAGCAGCAGCAGTGGTGGTGGTGGCAATGTGGTAGTGCCAGTAGTAGCAGTGGTAGTGTTGGCAATGTGGTAGTGCTAGTAGTAGTAGTGGTGGTGGTGGTAATTGTGGTAGTGCTTGTAGTAGTAGTAGTAGTAATAGTAGTGGTGATGGTGGTAGCGTGGTAGTAGTAGTAGTGGTGGTGGTGGTAATTATGGTAGTGCTAGTAGTAGTGGTAGTGGCGGTGGTAATTGTGGTAGTGCTAGTAGTAGTAGTAGTGGTAGTGGCGGTGGTAATTGTGGAAGTGCTAGTAGTAGTAGTGGTGGTGGTGGTGGTAATTGTGGTAGTGCTAGTAGTAGTAGTGGTGGTGGTGGTAATTGTGGTAGTGCTAGTAGTAGTAGTGGTGGTGGTGGTGGTCAGGATTCCTCCCTGGTGTAATCAATGTCAACAATTTGTCACAGTTCTGGAGGCCTTCATACAATCTGCTGACGATATATCTCTCTCTCTCTTCTATCTCACTTCCCTCCTGTCTTAGCCTTTTCTCTACGTCTATCTCTCTCTCTCCCTCTTATTCTGCGTTAGAGACACTCTCGCTGTCTCCCATGGCAGATTGGTAAATTGGGTTTAAAGTCTATCGACTACACGATGGTCATTACGGCTGCATGACGCCTGTTCTCCATCAGTCAAGAATACTTAAATACCTAAAATAGGGATTTAGGTAAACTTTAAAACGTATATACACTGAGAAACATACACCTCTCTGTGTATATACACTGAGAAACATACAACTTTCTGTGTATATACACACTGAGAGTATACTTAAGTCCCTACCTTAGTATTAAAGTATCCTTAGTGGTGTATAGATGACATGCAGCCTTATCCCTCGTATAGTAGATAGTCTTTAAACCCAATTAACCAACTAAGAAATAATAATGAATCTTTATTAACTCCTCAATAAAAATATTATTTTTTTAATACTAGCATTAAATTATAGCGTAATAAATATTTAGAATGAATAAATAAAGGTATTACTGAAGCGATATAGAAATAATTTTTATAATATTAAATTCGGGATTATTATGTGAGCAAATAAGAAGGGAGAGAGAGAGAGAGAGAGAGAGAGAGAGAGAGAGAGACAGACAGACAGACAGAGAGACAGACAGACAGATATACAGACAGACACGGACAGTCACAAACAGACATAAATACAAACAGACACAGACACACAGAGACAGAGAGACAGACACACAGATACAGAGAGACAGACAGAAAAAACACGGACCGACAGACAGACAAGCACGGACAGACAGACAGACAAACACGGACAGACAGACAGACAGACCAGACAGAGACAAAAATATCTCAACTTTCACATTAATTTGAAAAAAAAAAACACAAACAAACACGACAACCTGACAATGGTAACCAACTTCTGGCATTTGTAAATACAGAATTTACTTACCTACCAGACACATCACATCCATTATAGGTTTTCACAATTTTTAAACAAATCATAGAAATCTCTCATTGTTACCCACTGAAAAGTGACAACAAGAAGGGGTAAAAAAAATTCACACATTATTTTTATTCAAAAATCTGAAGTATTTGACGTAACTTGCGACAGATTGTGTGAATTTGTTGGAGAGAAAGTTTGCAGCGTACTGCAAGGGGGTTATGATTATACTTCACTAATTTTATACTACACGTTTGAGAGGTCTGTCCTGACCACCTGTTTGGTCCACAAAACTGTCCTGACCACCTGTGTGCACCACAAAACTGTTCTGACCACCTGTGTGGACCACAAAACTGTCCTGACCACCTGTGTGGACCACAAAACTGTCCTGACCATCTGTGTGGACCACAAAACTGTCCTGACCACCTGTGTGGACCGCAAAACTGTCCTGACCACCTGTGTGGACCGCAAAACTGTCCTGACCACCTGTGTGGACCACAAAACGAGAATTTATTTTCTCCCTCGCTTGCTAACGAAGGGTTAGTTAGTTCGTTAGCATTACTGCCTATCAACAGTATAACCCTGATCACCTTCCTTAGTAAGTTTGTTTAGGTACGAGTACACATAAATACAGTTACATAAATGATCATACATAGTAACATATAATAAACTGCACTGGCCGGGACTCGAACCCTTGATACTTAACAGGCCATCCTTGTAGCCTGTCAAAACTCCGAGACGCCCTAAATCACTTAACCACCAATATCACATACATCAGATGCCCAGTAGCACTGGACATGCCACTCCTGATGCGGACACGTGAATGCATTGATACGTAAACTGCTTGTGTAATTGGTATTCCAAACGAGAGGGTATGAAATTAATCCTTAGCTTGCCACAACCACGTATGTGTCCGCACCAGGAGTGACATGCCCAGTGCTACACGCCACCTGATGTATGTGGCATTAGGGCGTCTCGAAATTTTGACAGGCTACGTGGGTGGCGTGTTAAAGTATCAAGGGTTCGATTCCCGGGCAGTACAATTGTTATTTGCTAAAAACCACTTGTTCCTGGATGCATTAATAAGAACATATGTGTAAATTACTTTCGATAACCCCCCAAAAAAGACAGACAAATTGACTAACCCTTAGAGAGTGGGACTGATTACCAGTAACTAATCTCTGCTTTCAACTGAGAAAGCTAGTTATCTGGCGAAACGTCGTCATAATAAACATACCCATGTGTTTATTTGAACCCAGGATCATATCGACTCCAGGCTGAGGGACTGATTACCTCAAACTCCTTCTGATCTTCACCTATTCTTCTCTGTATTGGACTGAGGAAGTCACTGAATTTAGAAGCGTTTCCGCAGTAAAGATACCCAGGTGTTGCACATGGGTCATTCTTTTCAGTAATTAGGTCACTAAGAACCTATCTTGCTCATTCCTCACTAGTCACGAGTACTTACTTTAATCTCTAACAGAGGAAATAGGTATCAGTAAACAAAACAAAAAATAGGTATCAGAAAACAGAAAATAGGTTTCAATAAACATAGAAAATAGGTTTCAGTAAAAGAGAGGAAATAGGTATCAGTAAATACAGGAAATAGGTATCAGCAAAGATAGGAAAATTAAAAGGACCCTATGTGGTCTTTTCTCTAGGGAAATTAAGAATATCATCAATGGAACATTAGTAAAAAGAAACTGTGTATCAAGTCTTAGCATCTAACAGGTGGTTCTGCTCTCAGATGGCTCACTTCTGAGATTGCTCTTCTCTCAGATGGCTTTGCTTTCAGCTGGGTGACCTCTGAACGACCAATACTGGATCCAGGTGAAGGTATAAGCTCTAGGTATGTTCCCATCTGTTCACCTAGCAGTAAGTAGGTACCTGGGTGTTAGTCTCCTCACACCTGTTACCCCTGTTCACCTAGTAATAAGTAGGTTCTCATTGCATACACTCTTATTATTATTATTATTATTATTATTATTATTATTATTATTATTATTATTAATATTATTATACATATTAAAGAGTACATAATGACACCTACAGTTGTAGATGTCATTATGTACATCATGACAGCGCAAGGAGTACATAGTACCTTCCAGAGTACATAACCTTTATGATTACATAATAGCCCCCAGGAGAGTACTGTACATTATAGTTATTTTCACCATTTACGTTGAGTCCAGATCCTCTGCGAGTCCATTTTACTTATAATCGAGATTCTTATCTAACTTTTCTGCACTCTTCTTCTTGGACTCAAAGGGAAGGCTGAGTTCTTGATAAAAACCTTTGATCAAGAGGACTCAGAGTTAAATGAGGTGGGGATGGGATGAGAAAGAGAGAGAGAGAGAGGAGAGAGAGAGAGAGAGAGAGAGAGAGAGAGAGAGAGAGAGAGAGAGAGAGAGAGAGAGAGAGAGAGAGAGAGAGAGAGAGAGAGAGAGAAGAGCATGCAATGTAGGTTCGTTCTACACCTGCTCCACAAATTTAGCCTAGTTCTCAGTCACCCTTCTTCCTTTCTTGGTCAGCAGTGGCCCTTGTTTATCATGCTAAGCTTGCTGGAAAATAGGGAAAAATTGCTCTTCCCTACTCGAATTAAAAACGGAGGATCAATCCACGAGGAAACTGGCTCTGGTTTTGGCCATTCAAATTAATTTCCGGAAGATTTTCAGAGATTTTATTTTTGAGTTGTGGGAAGAATGAAGGTGACCTAAGAAGGTCTAATATTCACCCTGAAGGTGACCTAAGAAGGTCTAATATTCACCCTGAAGGTGACCTAAGAAAGTCGCTACTTAGTAATACTCACCCTGCTTCTAGACTGGTACTAATATACCCTGAAGAAAGCCCTAAATCAGTATGGGACACACTAGAAAGTTGCTCTGATATGCAAGGCAATTTAATTTTTTATTAAGTGTCAGAGGATTTAGATAATTATTTCTTTATTAATGGAAAAATAGGAGGTATTCACTTTGAATCCAAGGAAAAAGAGGGCAGGTTAAACCCCTTGGATCAAGACTCCTTCCCCAGAGTCAAAGCTCTTTTATCGAAGCAGGAAAAAAGTCAGAAAAAAAAAATGTAGAAGTTGGAGGAGTTAGAAAGTGTGTACGAGAGGGAATGTAAAGAGAGGACGATAATGAACAAAGTCATAAGAGTAAATAGAAGAAGAGAGAATGAAAGATTGTAGGTTATATTAGAAGGTACAATGGTGAAGTTATCGTATACAGTGGTACCCCCGGTTTTCGTCAATAATTCGTTCCAGAAGGCTGTTCGAGTGCCGTTACCCCAACGAATTTGCTCCCATAAGGACAAATGTAAATTAGATTAGTCAGTTTCAGACTCCCAAAAATACACTTACAAAAGCACTTACAAAAATACACTTACATAATTGTTCGAGTTGGGAGCAGTACGAAAACCGGGGTACCACTGTATATATGCGTACTGTTATGATGCAAATGGTAAACAAAACTGACAGATTCAAGAATTAGACAATTTTGCAACTTTTCAGAATCATAAATAACATAAGAAAAAACCCACAATACCGTGACTGGAACAATGCATATAGAAGAGAGAAACGTGCGGCGACGTTTCGGTCCGACTTGGACGATTTACAAAGTCACACTGACACAAAAGAGTGAGGGAGCTAGTTTATATACTGACAATTTTGTCCCCCAGGATGCGACCCACACCAGTCTACTAACACCCAGGTACCTACTTACTGCTAGGTGAACATGGACAGCAGGTGTCTTAGGGAAACACGTCCTAATGTTTCCACCTGTACCGGGGATCGAACCACGGACCTCAATGTGTGAGCTGAGTGCTCTACCAACCGAGCTTCGGGAGACAATATCATCTCTTTCTATCAACCCATTCCACCTTACCTCTCTCTTTCGACCACTCTCCCTATTTTCTTGTCTGGTTGGCCAATTTCACCCACTTACTACTGGCCATGGGCCACCCTCACTTTCGCTTGCCCTTGGCCACCTTCACCCCTTGAAACCATCGCTACAAGAGTCCATAAAGCATTTATTACTGTGCGATTGCGTGCAGGGTGAGTGTTGACGGTGCTACTGCCGCTATGCACGCAACCGCGGGTTGATGGTTCAATCTGCACACGCATAGAAACACGCACAAAAACACACACGCACACACTCGCGCATAGCTTTAAGGAGAGGTACGATAAAGCTCTTGGAGCAGGGAGAGAGTGGACCTAGCAGCGACCAGCGACCAGGTGACCGCAAACACACACACACACACACACACACACATACATACACACACACACACATACACACACACACACATACATACACACACAAACAAACAAACACACACAAACAAACACACATACAAAAACAACAAGGCAAGGTTGGAAAGTGAGGACAAACTGACTCTGGACAAAAATCAGAACATTTTCTCCATAGAAAAACATTGGTTAACCATAACAAAATATAAAAGAATCAATGCTAATTATTTCAACAAGTGGATTTCTTTTTTTTTTTAGAAAATTTGAGAGAACTGACTGAAGATGGAACATCATAGCGGTGAATAGACAATAAACAAAAAAACTAAAGCAGTGAATAAAAGACACAAGGATTATTAAAATCCATCACACGGATTTTTGTAATCCGTGTGATGGATTTTAATAATCCGTCACACGGATTACTGTGACCTTATTAACGCAATAAGGTCACGGTAAACAGGTGATATCCCAATATGCAAAACAACTCGTGTTTTAATTGTAAAATGAATATTAGTTTAGGATTATACAAATTAGATTCATTTTTCATTAATATAATATGGGAAGAATTTAAGCAATGTTTGACAAGTCCTTGACCATCCCACCCACATCATAATATGACGGGTGTAATGGCGGACGTAACATTGAGGTGATATCTCAGCCTTATAAGCCTTCTGCTGTTCTATTATTATCACAGGTCCTTGGTAATGTGAGAAATCACGAACGCTCTTGGAATCTCACTATTTTTTCACAGTGGTTGTTTTGCATGGATTATTATTGTATTTGAAGCGGTAAAACCGTGTGGGTCACAGAGACCAAGGCGTATCGGAGGCTCGATTCTTAGTCAAATAATGGAGATGTGTTCTGACTAACTGTTCTCGCTTCTGAAGAATGGGGTTGCAATTTTGGGCTACCAGGAGAACGATGGGTTATGGGGGGAGAATTGAAGAACACAAAAGAACTATGATTTAAAAGCAGGGAACATAAAATATCTTAAACATCACAGGTTGAGTCTAGTCTCTAATTACGTCTTAAAAAAATTAATGTCAGTGGAAGATTAGCGACGTTGTAATTAAATTCACTTCCTGAGGAACACAATTCTGAGATATTAAATGGAGCTAAATAGGGCGTTTAAAAAAGGTATGTATTCCCTGTGCGATGCTTCCTTCTTGGTCAAGGTCTGAAGAACCTCGGGGGCGGTGACCCCCAGGGACATAAGTGAGACTTGTGCAATATATGGGAATCTTTATTCTGGAGACGTTTCGCCAGCCAGTACCTTCTTCAGGCCAGTGAAGAGAAAAGTAGGCTCCAGGTAGGCCAGTAGGCTGGTTTCCTCTTCCTTGTCCATTAAACGTGTTTGGTATATATGAAGAATTCACTTCAAAGTCTATTGTACATAAAAACATTTTTTTTGGGGGGTTAAACTAGAATACTCAGAAATATAATATATAATATACCAAACAATTATTCCTTTCTTGGTAAAACTGAGGGGAGAAGCTCGTATATTGTAATTGTCTTGAGGTTGAATACTTTAAGTATACTCTCAGTGTATATACACGGAGATATACGTACATTTCAAACAAGCAAAACAAACTTTATTTCTTTGTGAAGTATTCAAAATGTAGCCACTAGCATACAGTGCATTTCGGGTATATACCCGCCTGGATAATGTACTTATAGTGTCCACTGGATAATCCACGTCTGACATAGTACAGTAATTCTCAGTGATTTGTTATCAAAAGTTTTTACATTGAGATCAGAAGTGGCTATAAGCGTGGGTAGGACGACCATTGATAATTATGCAAATTAACTAAAAATATGCAAGGTAAACTCATCAAAATCTAATTAGGTCTAGGCTTTGTCCCTGATAATCATTATATGAAATTGCATTCAGTCTGCTTGACTCATTTTTAATTTGTCACTAGACTAGAGTTTGGCTACTGCACAAGTGTGCTCAAATTTACACAAACACACACATACATACACGCCCACATGCCTCCCCCCACACACACATACACGCCCACACGCCTCCCCCCACACACACATACACGCCCACACGTCTCCCCCCACACACATACACGCCCACACCCCACACATAGTTTTAAGATGAGGTTTGATAAAACTCATGGAGCAGGGAGAGAGGACCTATTAGCGACCAGTGAAGAGGTGGGGCCAGGAGCTATGACTCTACCTCTGCAACCACAAATAGGTGAGTACACACACACTTACACAAACACACACACACACACACACTGCTACTACTACTACTACTACTACTACTACTACTACTACTACTACTACTACTACTACTACTACTACTAATAATAATAATAATAATAATAATAATCCTTACCGTTACTTCCCGTTTCTGTTGTTGTTGTTGTTGTTGTTGTTGTCTGCAGTAGCGTTCAGAAGCTGGAAATGAAATATATGTTAACATTGTAATAATATTTAACATAGTAAACACATCATAACCTCACATAGGTTAGGAAATTACTCCCAGAAATCTGGTTTGTGGATAACGGTGTATGTACAGGCACGAAAGAGTCCCTTCTAGCGGGTCTTGATTACGAGAAGACACAGGGACAAGCTGTGGGACTCGTCCTTGTATGGGTTGTCTTGCCAGTCATGAGGTATAGAGGAAGAGTATGAGATGTCCACAACTCACCTTCGACCTGATGGGTGTATTAGTGTTACCTGTGTGCAATGAGGCGACTTTGGAAACGGTCCAGTGGCACAGGTCACCTTGTTTTATGAGTTAATCAGATGAGAAATCATCTCATGAAACGAGAAAGTACTCGTTGAAGTTAACTCTTTACTAACAAGTACCTTAATTATTGCCCATGTTGATAGTCTTCTGCTTAGAGTCCCTCTGGGAACTTGTGCCATTTACGTCACTCTTGAGTAGAAATGGAATAAGCAATTTAGACGTCTTTGACACCTTGCACCTCACAAAATTCTTGAACCTGAAGAGGCTAGTGCATGTTCTGAGATTTGTACTCTCATATGACATCCCAAAACTGACAGTTCGACATCGTGTTACAGTCCGTGTTCACAAAACCCTCAGTCTTACTCTAGAAGATGGGCAGTGGGATCAGGCTACACATCCAGACTAGGTGGGATAGATTCTCGCAAAGTATCACAAATATCTCTCCCTGAATTATCGTGTGTGTGTTGTCCAGCAGATATTCTCATTCATGATGCTGGGGCTCACGTCTCTAGTTCATTAATGGAGTCAGGAAGTAGAGCATAGCTTCAACAATCAGGGAGGAACGGAGTTCGCCTCCTGGCAGGTAGAGCTCCTCATGCTGGGAATTATCTATTAGCTGCCTTAAATTTCTTTCTCAGACCACTCGTGTTGGAGTTAACCTTGCCGCTTCTGGCCTCAACGAACGCAGGTGTATTTCCGTCAGTGCATCGGCAGACCAATTCGGATACTATAGCCTTGTTACCCATAAATCGGAGGAAAGATTGCAAGGCACGAAGAGGTTAACAACATCAACAAGAGAAGTCTTGCAACAGCCGGATGTAAACAATAAAACAGCCGGCACAATTTATTAATATTTATGTGCCTGCTCAGTAAAAGCCCACCTGGGGACAGAAACTCAGGAGATTAATTGATCTGTACATTTCGACCCTCTTCTGGGACCCTCTTCAGAAGAAGAGCATTGACAAGTGCTCGTTACACTTTAGTTATTTAGGTGTGTGTGTGTGTGTGTGTGTGTGTGTGTGTGTGTGTGTGTGTGTGTGTATGTGTGTGTGTGTGTGTGTGTGTGTATGTATGTGTGTAATTTTCAATCATGCCTGCCTGTACTCTTTCCATTCCTTGTAAACACAATTTCCTAGTATATTCTCTCTATGTCTCATACTTTGTATCTTTTGCCGTTATTTTGCCTTTTGTTTTTCTCTCCTCCAGCGTCATAACCTCAAATTCTGTCACTCTTTCTCAAGCACTCTGTCTCTTGTCCCCTGCTGCACTCTCACAAATTTCACTTTGTGTGGTAGTAGGAAGTACGTTCATACCATCACCACACACTCAAGAGTGTGTCACATGTCACATTTAGCTCTTAGTTTCTAAAGATCACTCTTACCTTTCCTGCTGATAATAATAATAATAATAATAATAATAATATTTCTACAAGTACATGTACAAGGTATACAGACCACAGCTGACATCAATGATATATTACTATATAGAAAGCCACTTGTTATGCTGAGCATTTCTGGTAAATTAGGTCAATTTTGTCCCGGGATGCGACCCACACCAGTCGCTTAACACCCAGGTACCCATTTTACTGCTGGGTGAAAATGGACAACCGGTGTAAGGAAACACGCCCAATATTTCAACCCTCGCCGGGAATCGAACCCGGAAACTCACCGTGTGAAGTGAGAGCATTTGCCACCAGGCCATGGGCAACAGTATGTTATTACATTAATGGTATACAATTCAGAGAAATAAGGTCGACGTATACAAACCCGTCAGCCTTAATAGCTGTTTATTATCACTGTGTTATGTGAGAAATGAGTATTTAGCTGAAGAGGTTGGGTCACTTGACCCAATAAATTGGTCATTGTCTTTATTAATACCACTGACGTGGTATCGGCAGAGAGCGTATCGGAGCGGCCATCTCAGATTCCAAATCCCTCTCTTCTGTTGTTTACGATGCATTTGGTTTTATGTTCTCGACCAAAATCCTCTTCCCCCTTGGGTATTGATAGTCATGACGGCTGTTAGTCGGGTTTCTGACCCGACATAATATTTCCAAGATTAGCATTGCATAGGATTATTCCCAACGGCATCAAAGTTGCACAAGAATGGTATGCAATAACGACAATATGAAATTAAGACACATGTGCAACATCTGGGTATATTTATAGTAGACGTTTCGCCCTCCAGTGGCTTTATCAATGCAAAATTCTAGGACATAATTTGAAGAGAGTAGAACTATATACAAAAGATGAGGTAATCAGCCACTGGAGGGCGAAACGTCTATTATAAAGACACCAAGATGTTGCACATGTGTCTTAATTTCGGCATCAAAGTCGTTGAACCTCAATGGTGAGTTTGTAGTACACTGACACCAGAGTGCAATATCTCCCCTCCCCTCCTTCAGAGTGCAGGCACTGTGCTTCCCACCTCCAGGACTCAAGTCCGGCTAACCGGTTTCCCCGAATCCCTTCATAAATGCTTCCACTCCAACACGTAATAAGTAACATATGTTTTATGTGTTTACAAATCCGGGTATCATTACCCCAGTGTACCGGTTTTACACCACAGCAATTAATCTGAAAGAGAAATACTATAGAACTAATAAACGTTAAAAAAAAGGACAGGAAAATATTAAAAGAAACAGGAAAATAAAGATTAGGTTATCTTGAATGTAAGATCTGTAAGATTTGTTAGTAATCTTACGCCTTCACGAGGCAAAACGAAAGGGCACTTAAACATGCCAGAGTGCAAAACGTTTAACAGCATTCCGTTTCACACTATATTAGAGGGCAGCAAACAGTGTTTTCCTAGACGGTCGATGTTCAGGAAACACAGACCATCGTACTTTCACACAAATATTCTAATTTATTTCATATTCTAACTCTATTTCCTCTCTTTTAATTATTTATTAAAAATAAACGCAGTAATCCACGTGAAATAAAATATAAACCACTCCAGAATATATAGGAATAAATTTACTGGATTGAGGTATAATCCACATGATAATAATCCAGGTGAGGGAAAATACAACCACTCCAAAATACATAGGAATAAATCCACTGGACGGGGGAGGGAAGGGAAAATGACCCTTCAGGCACGAATATCCTTCAGGCACAGAAGGCTATGATTCCCTTTCATTCTTTGGGGAAATTTAGTACAGCGACATCCAGCCATTCTTCGGCAAAACCTATTTATATTCCAGGGCAGCCAGTATCGTGACGCACCACCAGCGTATCAGGGAGTCTATTGTTAAGGAGATAGCCCACTGGACCTGCCTCGTTGCTTTTGCGTATACGCCTATCAAAATCTGCCCATGGGATTTCAATCCTTTTGCTGGGGTATCGCCAGTGAGGGAGCCTTTTGGAGTGGTCACCTCAGATAGATTCCAAATCCTTTTTTTCGGTTGTTTACGAGAGATTTGGTTTTATGTGCTCGATCAAAGTCGGCTTTTACCTTGGGTATTGATAGCTATGACCGCTGTTGGTCGGGTTTGTGACTCGGGATTAGCGGGTAGCGGGGCAAGCCTTCGTTAATCCTGACACGGAATGACACATACGTAATTAACACTTTAAATTAATACAATAAAAATTTATAATAATAATAATAATAATAATAATAATAATAATAATAATAATAATAATATTAACGGCAATTGTACTACTACTACTCCTACTACTACTCCTACTACTACTACCACTACTACTACTACTACTACTACTACTACTACTACTACTACTACTAATATTATTATTAATATAATCAAAAAGATACTACTAATAATAATAATAGCAAAAATAATATCAATATCAATAATAATGGTTGTTCCCACAATGAGACGGAAACTCAGTAGGTTAATTGATCTGTATATTTCGATTCCCTTCTGGGGTCCTCTTCAGCAGATACATAAGTGAAAAGAAAACATGAATACAAAAGGAAGGTTGTTTGAAATTTATATATGATGGTGTCGACGAGCGAACTAGAGGCGGGTACAATGCTGGCCCCCTTCAATCAACCGACTCAACCACGGCAACTTCATTTAGGAAATCTCAAGGTAGTGACAGGCTGGTAATGTTCCCAACACCACCATCTTTAACCCGTAATTCGACATTTTACAACGAAC
>WNWK01039432.1:0-17456 GCA_009830355.1 Cherax destructor
GGGAAATTGTATTCAAGGGGGGTTTTAGTCCCCAGCCCGGGATTGGGTTTATCCCCCATAGTTTCTGAACGACATGAAGGGCCAAACCGAGAACGGGGTTCAAAATTTCAAAAAGGGGAATGGAAACCTGGAAAGATGTTGCAGGGGACGGGACCATAAGTAAAAAGAAAGAAAGGGAAAGGGCCTCCCGGGGTCCAACCCCTTTTCACCAAAACTGGAAGGCACCATCAAGTGTGGAAGATCGCCCTGGGACCAAAGGGACCACCGGGTTCAATGTCTAATTTTTTTTTTCAAAAAGGAAAAAACCGACAAATTCATGAATATGACACAAGTCAAACATTGGCAATCTTTTTTGAAAACGGGCGCCTACACAAAACGTTTTAGGGGTGAAGAAACTTACTGGTAGACGGGAAAAGAATTTAAAACTAAAATAAACCCCGGGGCCCAAAAAGTCTTACCCAGCCGCTGAATGTCTTACCCAGCTGCTGGGGCATTTTCTTACCCAGCTGTCCCTGTGTTCCCTTTCCCCCCGGGTGCTGTACATGTGTCTTAAAAGCTTTTGTACATGTGTTTTTAAGGGTTTTGGCCCTGTGTCTTAAAAGCCGCTGGGCCCTTTTCTTACACAGCTGCTGCAGGGGTTACACGGGGCTGTAATTCTTACCCAGCCGCCCTTTTCCCACAGCTGGGTTCATGTGCTTAAAAGCTGTTTTAATGTGTCTTACAAGCTGCTGTAATGTGTCTTACACAGTTTTTGAATGTGTCTTACCCATCAACCTTTTCATATTTTATTCCAGAAACAAAAAATAACACTGTAAAAAAAAACACTGTGACTATTGTTGTTTACACTGTGAATGATGTGTTGTGACCGCTGACTGTTTTGGAAATGTGACTGATGTGTTGTGACACTGTGACTAATGTGTTGAACACTGTGGCTGATATATTGTGACACTGTGACTTTATATGTTTGACACTGTAGTGTGTTTCACTGGGGCTATATTTGTAAAACCTTTTTACTGATTGTTGGGAAAACTGATTTTAATTAGCACTTGACTGATGTTTTTGACACTGTTTCTGATTTTTTGACACTGTAAATGAAAGTTGTAAAACCCGTGACTGATTTGTGACACTGTGCTAATGTTTTGACACTGTGCTGATATAGGGGACACTGTGATGATATTTTGGGCACTGTGACCTTTTATGTAAACACTGTGACTGATATGTTTAAAAACCTTAAACTGATGTGTTTGACACTGTATTTTATATGTTGGACACTTTACTGATGTTTTAGACACGGGTTTATTTTGTAAAACGGACTGATTTTGGAAATCCAGCGATATTTGTAAAATAGACTGATTTTGTTAAATTGACCATTTGGAAAACTGTATTTATTTTGTTAAAAACTGGAAATGAAAAATTTTTAACCCCTGTGCTTAAAGTTTGTAAAAACTTTTCCCAAAGTTTTTGGGACTTGATTAAAAATATTTGACAATGTATTAAGGGGAAATTTTTCTTTATGTTTTGACACTGTGGCTGATGTTTTTGACATTGTGGCTGGATATTTTTGGGCACTGTGACCAAAAGTGTTGTGACACGGATTTTATATATTGTGGCCTTATTTTTTATTTGTACACCTTTATTGATTTTTGTGACCCGGCTTTTATTTGCCGGAAATTGGGCTGATATGTTTTACATGGCCAAAAGTGTTGTGACACTATGATATGTTTTGACACCCCGGGGTTTGGACACCCATTTTTTTTTTTGGGGACATCTTTAAATTATGTGTTTTTCCTCTGACTGATGTGTTGTAATTTTTTAACTGAAAAATTTTTGACACTGTGACTGATTGTTTGACACTGTGATTTTGTGTTGTGACACTTCTGACTGATGTGTTGTGACCTGTGACTGATTGTTTTGACACTGTGACTGATGTGTTGGGGGCACTGTGACGTTGTTTTGTGAAAACTGTGACTGAAAAGGGTAAAATGACTGGGGATGTGGTGACACTGTGACTGATGTGTTTTGGGCACTTTACTGATATGTTGTGACACTTTACTGATGTTTGGAAATGTGTCGATGTGTTTTGACACCGTGATTTATATATTGTGACACTGTGACTGATATGTTGTGACACTGTGACTGATGTGTTTAACCTGTTTACTGATTTTGCCCCCAGACTGATTGTTTTGACACTGTTTACCCATGTTTTGACTTTTTTTCAAAATGTTGTAAAACCCGTGACTGATGTTTGTGACACTTGACTGATGTTTGTAAAACTGTGACTATTTTTTGTACACTGGAAATGATATTTGCAAAAACTGTATTTGGAAAGAGGGCACTGTGCAAAATGTTGACACTGTAAATGATGTTTTGTAAAACCCGTTTTTTAAAGTAAGGGCACTGTAAATGATTTTTGGCAAATTTTTTTAAAAGTTTTTAAAACTGTAAATGATATATTGTAAAACTGTGACGATATGTTTGCCTTGACTGATTTGTTTTAACAAATGATATGTTGGGACACTGTGACTGATTGGTGACACTGTGACGGGAAAGTTTTGACACTGTAAATGATGTGTTGTGACAATTGACTGATGTGTTGTAACCCCCTGGCTGGCTATAATTGAAAACTGTTTTTAAAAATGGTGACACTGTGACGGAAAATTTTAAAAACTGTAAATTAAAATTTTGACCTGTGACAAAGTTTTGTGACACTTTTCTGATTTTGTAACTTTTAAATGATATAGAAACCTGTAAATTAAAATTTTGTTTCCTTGTCCTGATTGTTTTAAAACTTGACAAAGTTTGGAAACTTGACAAAGTTTGTAAAACCCGTAAATAAAATTTGGACAATTTTACTATATTGTGACCTTTACTATGGTTTTTACACTGTGACTGATATGTTGTTTTTTCAAACTGATTGTTTTAAAACTGGACTATTTTACGACACTGTGACCGTGTTTTGTGACACCTTTTCTGGGTTTTTTGCATTTTTAAATGATATATTTTGACACCTTTACTGAATATGTTGTGACACCGAAATGATTGTTTTAACTTTTGACAGATGTGTTGTGGGCAATGTGGAATATATTTTTGAACTGTAAATGATGTGTTGCCTTTTTTGACTGATATGTTGTTTCCCGTTTGATGTTTTGTTTAACACTTGACTGGGTTGTTGTGACATTTTGGAATGATTTTTGACACTTGGCTTTATATATTTTTTTAAAGTGAAATGATTTTGTAAAACTGTTAACTTAATTTTAAAACTGGAACCCTATATTTTAACCCCCGGCAAAGTTTGTAAAACCCCAACCCAAAATTTGGCACTGTAAATATTTTTGTAAAACTTGGCGATTTTGTAAAACTGTGACCAATTGTTGGAAAACTGTTCTGATTTGTTTGACACCGGGCTGATAATTGTGACACTGTGACTGAAAATTGTAACCCTGTGACTGATTGTTTTAACCCCCTTGACTGATATTTGGAAAAACCGGGTTTGGGTTTTTGGAAAACTGTAAATGATTAGCCGTAACCCGGGAAAGTTTGTAAAACCTTTTGGCAAAATGTTTGCACTGTAACCCAAAGTTTTGGCACTGTGTCCAAAAGTTTGTAAAACCTGATTTATATTGTAACCCGTGACTTAAAATTTTGTAACTGTGAAATGAAAATTTTTTACTTAAATGGAAAGTTTAAATGGACAAAGTGTTGTTTACATTGGGCTGATGTTTTTGGAAAAACTGTGACCCTAAAATTTGTAAAATTGGTGATAAAATTTTTGACACTGTGGCTGAAAGTTGTAAAACTGTGACTGATGTTTGTAAAACCCCTTTACCAAAATTTTGGAAAACTGTAAAAAGATTGTGTAAAACCCGTTCTATTTTGGCCTTTACCAAAAATAAAAGGAAAACCGTGAACCCAAAATGTAGAAAACTTGGGCTTAAAGTTTTTAACTTACCCATTCTGTTTTACTTGTGAACCCAAAATTTGTAAAACTTGGCTTTTTATGTTGTAAAATCAAAATTTTAAAAGTTTTTGTGACACTTTGGCTATTTTTGGACACTTGACGGGTGTTTGACACTGTGACTGATGTGTTGGGGGGACACTGTGACTGATGTGTTGTGACACTGTTTACTGGGTGTTTTTGTGACACTGTGGCTGTTAAAATTTGACACTTTACTTATGTGTTGTGACACTGTGACTGATGTGTTTGCCCCTGTGACTGATTGTTGTGACAATTGACGTGTTTGTAAAACTGTGACTGATTAGGACACTGTGACTGATTGTTGTGACACTGTGACTGAAAGTTTTGACAAAGGCTGTTTTGTTTTGCCTTTATTTTTATGGGGCAATGATTATTTTGGTGGTGACACTGTGACTGATTGTTGTGACACTGTGATGATGTGTTGTGACACTGTGACTGATATTTTTTAAATGACTGATATTGGTAAAAAATTTACTGTTTTGATGACTGTGACTGATATGGAAAATGCACTGTGGCTGATTTTTGGTGACACAAGGACTTATATTTTCAGGGACTGATATGTGGTGACACAGTGACTGATATGTGGTGACTTGACTGATATGGGGGGCCTCACTTGATATGTTGTAAAAACTGTGACAAATTCTGTGGCCAC
Organism: Cherax destructor; assembly: GCA_009830355.1. Taxonomy (NCBI): domain Eukaryota; kingdom Metazoa; phylum Arthropoda; class Malacostraca; order Decapoda; family Parastacidae; genus Cherax; species Cherax destructor. The sequence continues at coordinate 4,629 of WNWK01039432.1, forward strand.
TTGACTAATATGTTAAAAATACTCCCAAATTTTGGGGGGACTCTGTAAAATATATATATATATATATATATATTAAAATATATATAATATATATATATATATATATATATATATATATATATATATATATATATATATATTTATATATATATATATATATATATATATATATATATATTATATATATAAAATAAATATATATATATATATATATATAATAAAATAATATATATATATATATATTTTATATATATATATTTCCCCCAAACCCCAACCCCCCCCAGCATCCCCAAATTTAATTACCCCCCCACCCCAACCCACCCAGCAGACCCACCCAGCCAGGGGCGTATCTCGGAAAAAATGGTCTTTGGCAAGTATTAAAATTCCCCCCCCGTCCAGACACCTGACCCCCGTCTAACAAATTTCACCAAAAAATAAGCTAAAAAATACAAGCGCTCGTTAATTTTCATTTAACAAATTATAAAATTAAAACTGCCCCTTTCCCCTTCTCACTGATCAAATTGTTCAAAGGATGGGCTCAAATTTTTTTTTTTTCAGTTTCCTTTTACTCAGCAGACAAGATCACCCCCATGGGGGCCCCTCAAATACGAAATTTAGTTTGTTTGCTGAATGATCTCTCACAGCTGGCAATGGTCTGTGATGTTTATAAATATCTGAATAGCGATGCGAAATTGGGAAAACTTCCCCCCTATACTGCACAATAAATTAATTCTTATTCTTGATTTTTTTGGGGTTAGCCCGGGAGTTGATAGAAAATTCTGCAAACCCAAAAATTTTTTATTTTGCTGCCCACCCATATCAAAACTTAAAATTCTTAAATTTCCCCCAAATTTTCGCACTTTTTCCCCTTTGGGGGGTTTCTTTCCCCCTTCTCACTCCCTTAACATCGAGAAAGGAAACCCCAAAACTTGGCTTTAAAGGTCGTAAAAGGGGAAACCCTTTCCCACCCCTTTTCCCGTGAAGAGGGCCCGGGGGATATGATTGAGGTGTATAAAGGGAAAAACAGGAATAAAAAAAGGGGGTTTAAAATAGCGTGCAAAAAATACCCAGCCAAGACAGGACTCGCAAATGGTTTCAATTTGGGAAAAGTTCAATTCGGGGAAGGATATAGGAAAGCCTGGTTTGAAAAGGGGGAGTTGTGGATGAGGGGAACCCCCCTCCCAAAAAATTGGATGAAGACTTGTGTGGTTTTAAAAAAAGGGGTTGAAAAATTTACATGGGTGGGTGTGGGTGGGTGTGAGTTTGGACCTGACAAAGCGCCTACCGGGTGTGGTAAAAACCTTTGTAATTAAGTGACCTGACAAAGGTGGTCGGTTAGAAAAATTATATGAGTGGTGGGTTGGGGGGAGTTGGTCCCCCCAGCTTTGAAACAGGGATGTCTCCCTTCCTTAAGGAATCACCGGGCCCGGCTGGGTGGGGGCATTGGCTTCCGTTGGAGATTTGGGCCCTCCCCCGAAAGGGAAAGGGCCTGCTGCAGTTTCCTTTTTTTCTTATTTTCCTTATAGTGTTCCTTCAACTTTTTTTTCTTTTCCCTTCCCTCTTTTAAAAGCGTCCCCAAGTTCTCATAAAGCCTTCTTTTCCATCGTCTCGGACGTTTTTAAACTTCAATATTTCTTTCCCGACGGAGATCAGTCCTTCTTCCTTTCATTCTATGATCTCAGGCTTTCAGACCCGGGGGCAATGTGGTGGAAGTTCATGCTAGGATCCCAGCCTCTTCTGAATATGGTCGGGCAAAGTACTTTTTTCCCAAAATCCTAGAAAAGTCAGAAAATCGAAAAACATGCGGTTTTTTGAGCTCCCTTTGGGGCGTCACTTCCTTTTCCCCTGTCCCTTTCTTGCCTATCATTCCTGTGTGGGATAACTGCTTTAAAAGGGGATTTAAAAAGGACAATTCCCCCTTATAAAAAGAAAATAAAAAAATATTTATAAAAAGAAGAAAAAAAGGGAATTTTATTTAAAAATATGAAAAAATCATTATATTATATATTTTTATTAACACATCGGCCGTCTCCACCAAGGCGGGGACCGCCAGGGCGCGCTTACATTTTAAGCTAAAAAAGCAACTTTTCACCCCCCTTAGGGTTTGGGGCACTGTCCCCACCCCAGGACTCAAGTCTGGCCTCCCCTTTTCCCCTGAATCCCTTCATAAATGTTACCTTACTCCCCCCAAAAACAGGGGAAAGTCCTAAAAACCACTTTCCTTTTCCCTTTTTTAACATGTTCATGCTTGCTGAAAGCCCAAGCCCCCCACAAAAAACCCCCCTTTTACCTCCCCCCAAACCCGCCCCTTTTGGGCCGCCCCCACCCCTTCCCTCCATTTAAAAACCCCCAAGTCATTCTGTTTTTTCTACCCCTTTTCATGTCCAAACCATCTCAACAACCCCCTCCCCCTCTCTGGATAAAAACATCTCCACTTTTTTCCAGCCTTCCCTTTTTGCAACATTCACCCCCCATGCTTCACACCCATTAAGTGTTGGTAATTATACCCCAAACATTTCCCTTTCGTTTCCATGGAAAAAGTTCTTAGTCCCCCCTAACTGAAGCAAATTAGAAAAAAAATACAAAAAATAATTTAAAAAACCCCAAAAAATATACAATGAACAAGTGGTTTTTAATGGGCAATGTTAGGCGTAAATTTTCAAGATTCACGATTTTCAAAAAGCCTTTTAAGACAAAGGTAGTTGCGGGTGGACAAACTCAGGTAACAAATTCACCCCTAGAGGGAATACAAACGTCCAGTTTCACCGATGGAAGATGTTGGTTTGTGTCCTCGATGGAGGGTTAGCTGATGGGTTTTGAAAAAATGATTGGGTTAAAAGGGTGAAGAACACTGCTGTGCCCATTTAAAAGATGATTTTGATCTGTTGCATAGATAAAATTGCTTTTGCCTCCCAGTGGGGCCCATTGTTTAAAAAAAACTTGGGGATTATCCCTTTTTCCCGACTGGGGGGAAAAAGGGGGAAGTAGGGGGGGGGAAGAGTGTACCCAGTAGAAAATTGGACTGGTGGGGGGAGGATGGGAGGCTTTAAATGGAAAGACTGGCCGGGGGGAGGAAAATTTGGCATCAGCACTCCCAAAACTGGTCGAAGTTGGGAAGATAGTGGGGTATCAAATTTTTTTAATCCCTTAAAAGCACCAAACTTTTATACTCCCTCCACCATTCATTCTCTTCAACTTTTTTCCCAAAAATTCTTCCCCACGCCCCAAACCAAAGATTTATAATAAAGGGAATATAAAAAAAAAAAAAAGGAAAAAGCCCCAAAAAAATCGTTTATAAAAACGATATTTCTCGCCGCCCGGTTTCCAGTCGAGAAAAATTTTGGGGGCCCACTGATAAAACACTATGTGAAAATATAACCCTTGGGAGGCCCAAATTCCCACCAAGGGCCCCCCGTTTTTCCCCTTTAAAAAGTTTCCAGGTACAAATGGTCTGGATCTTTAAATATTTTTTCCCCGATAATAATTTTTAATAATTCTGTTTCCCCAAAAGGGCTGAACTTTTTTTTTCAGTGATGGAGTACCTATGTTCGGGTGGGAAAGGGTTTTTGACCAGAAAATATACGGGAAAAAAGGAATACCTCAGGTTTGGGGATGAAGACATTTTTTCCTTATGGTTTTAATACTCTAAAAGCCCCCCAAGACATTTTTTTAAAAAGGGTTGTTAACTTTATCCCAAAAGTCTTCGGTGAAAAAAGTGTCCGGTCATTGGAATGTCTGTCTCCCGCCTTTGGGAAAAACTAGTATAAATAGTCATGCCCTGACCCGATTTATAAAAATGGAATTTATATACTAAAAAATTTAAAAGATATATTTCAATTTTTAAATTCTTTATTAAAACTTCCCAAATTTTAAATTTTAATTTTTAAAAACCCAAAAAAATATTCTTTTTTTCTATTTCCCAAAGGGGTTTTAAATCAGTTTCACCCAAAGGTTACAGGGAAGTTTCCCTTTCTTTGGGCCCGGGCAGTGAAAATTTTTTTGAATGGATGAGGTCCCCTTACTCTCCTTCCCCCCCTGTCTCGCCGGTGTCGAGTGACCGAATTGATCAACAAAGGGGTTTGGGGGGGGAAATCAAAATTCCCAAAATCCAGGAGGGTCCCTTTTGGTTTTAACCGTTGGGGAAAATAGGTGGGGGGGGAAGGAATCCCCAAAAAGTCACTATCACTTTACATAAAAACATAAGAAAAAAAAGGAACACTGCAGCAGGCCTACCCGGGGCCCCTCAAGGCAGGTTTCCCTGTCACCCCCAACCTTTGACTAATGACCCACCCAAATTAGGGCCCTCCTCTTAAAGGAAACATGGCATCAGATCCCGGCTTAAAAGTCATGTCCCAAATCCCCCCACCCACAGCCACTCATGATTTATTTTAACCTATTTTTTCTTTTTTTCTTATAAGGAGTGTTAAAGCAAATAACATCATTGAATCCTGGGGATTGCCACTATTTGCTCCCCCGGGTTTTGGGACTCAATCAAACCGGTGCTCCCACAAGTTTTAAATGTCCCAATTTTTTTTAAAACTGGGACACTGGGGCGCAGACCCATTCCTCCCAGGCGACTTACCCATCGACTAAATTTTTAAGGAATGGGGGCTCCATTCAGCCGGGGCCGCACGTGAACATCTTTCGGGGGACAGTTTAAAAGGGGTTTAAAAAACCATGGGGGACATTCACATCCTGTCCAAAACCTACTTTTACTTTGGAAAATAATCTTCCTCTCTCCTGCACAACCTAACCCATTTTACTATCCCATAAAAACCCTTTTCAGCATTTTTGAAACTTTACTACCATTAAAAATGGGCCCCAGTAAAGGGGAAAAATTTTCAAAGGTCTTTCCCCTCCGAACGAACCCCCTCCCCCCGGGAAAATGTTTTGCAAAGGGCAAAACTTTCAGACCCACAAAAACACTTTTACAAAATTTTCAATAATATACCTACATAATTTTGATTTGGGGTTGTTTCGAGGTCCACTGAAGGGGCCCTTTTTTTGCATCTCCAAACTCGAACATTTTGGGGGGAAAAATTTTCGTAAGTGATTTCAAATTCCCCGGGGTCCCAAATAAACCCCTTTCGCCCACACCACCCCTTTAAAAAACAAAAATTGTTCCCGGAGGCATCGGCAGCATTCTGGAACGAATTTTCAGAAAAAGAGGGGCCACTGTATGCAACATCTGCCACATTGCTCCCATATCCACTCCATCATGCCCCTTTTTTAAAAACCAAATTTCAATGAAAAAAATTCCCCACCTTTTTCTAAAATCTTTCCCTATATATATGGGTTCAATGTAAACATTTATCTAATCCCCCCACCCCCTCTAAAACCTCCTTTTCAATTTCAATCCCCCTTGTCCTTTTTTAATTTTTTCAATAATAACCCCGTCATACCTTTTTCCTGGTATACTCAGTAAACTTTTTCCCCTTTTATTTTTAAATCTCCCTTCCCCCTTTAAATAAAGGAAATATAATGCCCCCTGCCAATCCCCAGATCCTTCTCCTCTTTTTTACATTTATTAAAACAAAAAAACCAACCCTCCAACACTATATCCCCCCCTGTTTCCCATTTCTGTCAAACTCGTCAGTTCCTGCCTTTCCCCCCTTTTATTCCCCCGGGAATGCCCCACGCACCCCCCTGGGCCAAATGCATGAAATTTCGCCCCCCCTTTTTTCATTGACATTTAAAAATTCCCCAAAAAATTCTGCCATCTCCCAAAACCCCCAGTTCTCCATCTACCAACTCCCTACCCGTTTTTTAAATGGGCAAATCCATTTGTTCCTAAACTTTCTTAACCTTTTTTTATCTCCCCTCCAAAAAATTTTTTTTATTTTCCACAAAATTTTTCTTGAATGCCCCACCTTTTATCTACCCCCTTTTTCACCCCTCCCCTTTCCCCCCTTTTTTCTTTCCCTATACTCTGCCTTCTTACAACACTTCGGTAAAAACCCCTCGTTTCCTTTTTTTTTTTTATCCCCACCCCCATTTATCATTCCACCAATCGCCCCCTTTTCCCCTTGCATTTACCAAACCCTTTTTGCCCAAAAATTTCTTATTACCCCCCTAACTTTCTCCCTCCCTTTTGTTTATACACTTTCACCCCCTCTCCCCTTGCGTTTCCTTTCCTTTATGTCCCATTTACCCCCCCAACCCCCCAACTGTATTTTCAATTTAAAAAATGATCCCATATATCTGTTTCCCTCTATAAAAAATTAAAATCCCAAAATCCCATGAACCTTTTTTTCCAAATACATAATTTAAAAACTATTTTTCATTACGTGCTATATCATACCGATACTTATTTATCTTCTTTTCAAAAATATATTACTTATTACCAAACCCTCTTTTTACACCTCAAAAAGGTCCCCATTTTTATTTACCCCAATCAAATTTACTACTACTCCTCCACAACATTTTTTCCCCCCTTTAAGCCCGAGATCCCCCCCGTAATTTTACTTTGGGCCCAAAACCCCCCCCACCCAACATTTTCCCCGAATCTCCCCTCCCACACTTCTCTCTTCTCCGGGGATAAAACTTACTATAACCCTTTTCCCTCCCAAACCCCTTTTTTTAAACCCCATAATCCTTTTAATTGGTACATTTATATTCCCCTTTTCCCGCTAATTTACTGAGAAAAGGGTAAACCATAAAAAATCCCAAAAAAAGCAGTAAATATGAATAATACAAAATTGTTGACAATTTTTTTTAAATTTGGCTTCATTCTGAATTTCCCGACCATATCTCGTTGGGTATCACTTTTAAAATGTTTAAAATTTTACATTATTAAAAAAGAATTAACCAGAACTGGGGATTTGGCATGGAAGAGCCACTGAGCAAGAAAAAGTCAGATAACTAAATATCTGTCAAGCCTTCCAATAAAAAAGTTGGATAAATGAAATTTGCAAAATACAGACGCACATGAATTTATAGGAATGACTGTAAAGAATAGACGATGGGTACATAGTAAAGATTCCATGGGGAAGTGGAACAAAAATTTTTCCCAAAATAAGTCTGGGTATTTTGGGTGATTTAAAAAGCCAGGAGGGGGCCAGAACCTCTTTTCCTGTATAAAATCCAAATTTAAAAAAAAAAACTTTTGTTTTTTTTTGTCATCTTTTTCCTTGGGGAAAGGGTTTGGGTTTTTTGGATAAAAAAAAAGTAAAGATAAATTATTTGTTAGACACTATGCCCAAAAAGAATTGCAACTTTCTCTTCCCTGCATTAAACCCAAAAAGGGGTGAGTTATTTCCGCAATTTCACAAACTCTCCAGGTTGTTTTTCACCAATTATTTGGGGAAAACCACCCTGGGTCCAGCCATCACCGCAATGTTGTTTATCACTGTTTCCGACAGCCCTTGAACTATTTTATCCTTCTCTGGGTGTTTCAAGGTGTCTTCAACCATGTTTCCCGCATCCTTCTGGCTTATCTTGATAAAACCAAAGGGCGGACTTAACACGGACTGTTTTTTTCAAATCAACCCCCCGTCCTCACCCACTTCTGACATGGCTCACGGTGTATGATTAGGAGCGGGGTCGGTCGAACATGAGACCATAGTACTTGGCTTCGAACTTTCGTAGACCGGGGAAAAGGGGGATGCTATCATGTGGATTAATTCGTTCTGGGCACCCCGGTAAAAGATAAGACGGGAAAGCAGGATGATTTTTCCCATTTAATTGGGAAATGTTCTTTTTTTTGCACTTTGGGAAAATGGCCCGTAGTTTCCCGTAATCTAAGGAAATTTCCCCCCTTGGGTGTCTCGTAGCCGATTCTAGTGCATTCAGCTCACATGCTGAGGCCCAGTTCGCCCCGGAGGCGGGAAAAAAAGGGGACGTGTTTATAAGAACGTCCCTCTTCATCCATCAGTATAAAATGGGTACCGAGTGTTATTCGACAAGTGTGGGCCCATCCTGGGACAAACTGATCTTTTTCCCCCAAAATGTTAGCATAAAAAAGTTTCTATATAGTTATGTCATTGATGTCATATGGTCTGTATCCTTTACATGTACTTGTAGAAATAAAGATATTATTGTTATTATATTACTATTATCACCCAGCTGAAGTGTCCTTGGCCCAAAAACCATGTTATGAGTCCAAGAAATTTTTTGGAAAAAATTCTCTTGAATCCGCCACTTCTTCTTTTCTAGATTTGGGCTGAAGTTCTGTCTATCTCCGTTTTCAGCTGAATTTCTTCCATTTTTTTCCAGTGTGTGGCACCGATTATTCTTAGTTTTTTCTGAACACTAACCCCTTTTCAGGTGCTTTCCACTGGTTGCATCCACTTTCCTGCCCCAAAAAGGATTGATGGTCGCCCGGGAATAGAAAAGAAAACATACACAAACTGCAGACATTTTAAAAAGGGGGAAAAATTCCTTACCCGCCCTTTTCCAAACCTTTGAACCAAGTTTTGTTCATTGCGGTTATTTGTTCGTAAAGGGCCCCTCTCACTGATCTGGAATCCAGAATCCGCCTTTATTATTTCTCTTTTTAACGCATCAGGCAGAATTGTTTTCCCCATATTTTTGATGAACTGGAAGTCCAGTGTCATGCTGTTCATTCACATCTTGTATGACAGTTCGGGGTTCCGACACCACCCGGTTCACTAGGTTCAGTGTTCCCAGAGTCAATCGGTGGGGAAAAAATCTCATCAAAAAACCACATCCCCCTTTTTTTTCCCTTCTGTTTTTAACGTTCTCCGCCTCATTTTTCTGATTACTCGATTTATCGACGTTTCCCCTCCTCCGTTTGACACATTTGTACTTGTTCCACCTTTGGATTCTAAAAACTTGTAGCAGGTCGGCAATCATGGAACTTTCGAAAATTTCTTCGTCGCCAAAGTAGGAGGGAAGAACCTCGACTCTTGGCCCCTCCGCCCCCAATTTTTGTCTTCCGCCCTTTCACCTTCCCCTTCCCTTTTTCTTGTGAAGAAACTTTAAAGGTCTGCTTAAAAAATCTCAAATAAAGAAATGGTTTATCAATCAAACCCATTAGTGCTTTCATTCATGATAACCAAAGAAGATCATACATATGGGAAAATTTTTTTTTCACATCCAAGGATGCGACTGACTTTTGAAACCCCACTGCCCCCCTTTAAGTAGCGCCCCGGTGGCCATGCGCCCTGCTTTCCAGTTTTCCCTGCTTTCCCGCAGACCCCCCAACTATTTAATCTAATGGCAGCAAAAACTTTTCATTTCAATATTCTTCAAAAAATTTGGGCCCCCCACCCGGAAACCCCCGGCCCTTTCCAACAGAGACTGGGCTTATTCCCTTTAAAACTTTCCCCGACAAAAATGTCGATCGCATCACATTTTGTCATAATAAAGCTCAAGACGTCGCCATACTCCACCCCCAACCTAAAAACCCCACATGACCCCCTTTATGGACAAAGATTACCACACTGCTTTTTTGAGAAAGCCCCCAACTGCAAAGACGAAGAATCAGTTCCCTCCAAAAAGAATCTCAATTTCCACCCCGTTCATGTTGTGAACTAACATCTTCAAAGTTATAAACCCCAAAACAAATCAACCAGGCAAATTAAGGATAGCATGTTGAATTAACAACGAGGTTGTGGTACCTCCAGACTGGGCAGCCCACGCTAGTTTTATCAAAAAGGGTGAGGTGTGAATTACATCCTAATTATCCGATCAAAAAAACTTGTTCTCCAGGCTAACCCAAAACAAATTCCCCCAACAGTTCTGGGTAAACCTTGCCAGCCTTGAGAGGCCCCCCTACACAATACCTAACACGAAGACGATGAGGAAGTGGTTATCAACCCAAGATGCGTAAGACCGCCAGCATGGTCTTCGCATCACCTTTGGAAAGATGTATATCCCCTTACAAGACCAAACCAAAGGAGATGTCCCCAATCATAGGAAGAATGAAAATAAAGTTCCTGGCCCTTCAGACATAACAGAAAAACTAAAAAAACCCTTGAAACTGCGAGCCTGAAAATACTTTGGTATCTTGGGCTCCGGACGCTTCCCCATTGCATGAACTAAAACATAAATTTCAATTCTTCAGAAAGCAGTTGGTTTTAAAACCCCCCAAACCCAAAACCCAGAATGTTATGTATGGAAAGTTTGTGATTAAGTGTAAAATGATGATAGTGTTGTATAGTGATGAAAGTTTGTGATGGGGAGAGTGTTTTTTTGCCAAACAAGGTAATTTCCCTAATTGCAACTCAGAATGTACACAAAACTTTGATAGGCTGGGCACGATGGACTCATGTTTTCTTCCGATTTTCCCAGATCAAAAAGGGATTTTCCTCAAATTTTATATAATTTTAAAAAGAAACCCCCAAACCAACTGCAAGACGGCATAGCCATTAACCCCAATGGGGAGTGAAAGGGGTCGTGCCGGGAGCCCTATACTCTTAAAAATATGTAAATGTTTTGCCCAATGAATTCAAGGCAGCATCATTCGTAATTTGCTGACTATGAGTTTCACCCACCCTTATCGGGAAAAAACAGGCAAAAAAGAGTAAAGAATAAATGAATACTGAACCCAGAACAGTCAGCACGGAAAAAGGGGAAAATTAAAACCAGTCCACGATCCTTATGCACAATGGGATATTTTGCCAAAAAATTAAAAAGAACAGGGTTTTCCCCATAAAGGGGATACCCATCACCATAAAAAATAAAAAAGATTTTGGGGCCCGAGAGTGACAGATTTCCTCCACATCACACATCCCCAAAAAAACCAACGACCGGAGACGGCAGGTTCCAGGTCATCCTCACCCTGTCCTTCCCCCTCCACCTGACCACCATAAAGACCACCAGACGGGTTTCCCCGGCTATCTCTATTCGTCTGCTTGTAAACCCATTTGTAAATAAACATCATAGTCTATAGTGTTTTGTTAAACCCCGCTCCCCCCACTCCCTTACCAGTCTACAGAAGGAGGAAAAAACCCCACGTGCCCTGCAACCAGCCCAGGAAACCCCCGTCACAAAAAAACTATACCTACACCATATCACTCCCACGATGTGTTTGTATTTTGTGTCCTTTGATTGAGGGTATTTTCAATCCATAATACATGAATAACAAAAAACACGCAGACACACCATCATTGTGGGCTCTTATCTTTTTTACTCCCAATACCCCCCCCCATTTTATCTTACCATTCTTCCTCCCCCAACCCAAATCTCTTTAAAAAACCTCGCCTCAAAGACCCATCCCGCATATGCACCCAGCAGACCCCTCCACCCGACTACTTTGCATACCCAACCAGCAACCCACCCAGCCAAATTTTCCAGCAGAAACCGTCTCCCCGAGATCCACCCCGCAGACCCAACAAGCCCCCCAACAAGCCCCTTTGGGAAACCACTTAAAAGTCACACGGGAGTTTTTCCAGCGTAATTAACTTGTTTTCCTCTTTGGGATATTTGGATGAGACTCTCAGTAAGAGTTCAATTTTTGGGGGTGAAAAGAATGGGGGTTGATATGGTAATATAGGAGGGGAAAAAGGGGGGGGAAAAGGGAAATAGAAGGACCCAAAAGGGAAAACTAATAAGAAAAGGTCCCAAAGAAAGAGATTGGGGGGGGGGGGGGGGGGGGGGGGGAGAGAGAGAGAGAGAGAGAGAGAGAGAGAACCCAGCAGGAAATTGCATCACATATATACTTAATCCCAGGAGAAAATTTTGGAAACTGATGGTTTTTACCCCTAATTTATCCAGAAGGAAGGTTTTTAAAACCACAGGTAACCCGGGGTTTGTGTGTGGTGGGAAAGGGTGGAGGTGGAGGAGGAGAGGAGCTGGTGGAGAGAGAGAGGGGCTGGTGGTGGAGAGAGGAAAGGGCTGGTGGTGGGGGGGGAGGGGCAGGGGGGTGGAGAGGATAGGGGCTGGAGGTGGAGAGAAAGAGGACTGGAGGGTGGGGAGGGGAAGGGCTGGTGGTGGAGAGAGGATAGGGACTGGGGGTGGGAGAGGGAGAGACTGAGGTGTGAGAGAGGGGAGGGGCTTGAGGGTGGGGGGGAGAGGGGCTGGAGGTGGGAGAGGGGGAAAGGGGTGGAGGTGTGAGAGAGGATAGGGACTGGAGGTGGAGAGGGGAGGGCTGGGGGTGTGGGAGGGGGGACTGGAGGTGGAGAGGGAAGAGTGGAGGGGGAGAGAGGGTAGGGGCTGGAGGTGTGGGGGAGGATAGGGGCAGGGGTGGGGGAGAGGGGAGGGGGTGGTGGTGTGAGAGGAAAGGGCTGGTGGTGGGAGGGAGGGGGTGGTGGTGTGAGAGAGGAGAGGGGCTGATGTGGGGGAGAGGATAAAGGCTGGAGGGTGAGGGGGAGAGGTGGGGGGAGGGGGGGGGTGGAGAGAGAGGGGGGGTTTGGGGGTGTGGGGGAGGAGAGGGGGTTTGGGGGTGGAGAGGAGAGGGGGTTGGTGGTGTGGGGAGGGGAGGGGGTTTGGGTGAGAGGGAAAGGGGGGTTTGGGGGGGAGAGGGGAGGGGTTGGTGGTGGGAGAGGAGAGGGGGTTTGGGGGTGGAGAGAGGGGAGGGGTTGGTTTGGAAGGGGAGGGTTGGTGGTGGGAAGGGAGGGGTGAGGGGGGAAGGGAGAAGGGATGGAGGGGTGGGGGGAGGAGGTGGGGGTGTGAAAAAGGGAGAGGTTAAAGGGGAAAGAGGAGGCTGGGGGGGTAAAGAGGAGAGGGCTGGGGTGTGACAGAGGGTAGGGGGGGGAAAAGGAGAAGAGGGGGTGGACTGTGGAGGCATAGGGGGTAAGAGAGGAGAGAGGGAGGTGGAGAAAGGGAAAAGGGTGAGGGTGAGAGAGGAAAGGGCGGAGGGTTTTAGAGAGAGAGGGGGGGGTGGAGAGGGTAGGGGGCCCCCAGGGGGGAGAGGATAGGGGGAAA
>WNWK01039433.1:0-17455 GCA_009830355.1 Cherax destructor
TATATTTTTAATTTATATATATATATATATATATATATATATATATATATATATATATATATATATATATATATATATATATATATATATATATATATATATATATATATATATATATATATATATATATATATATATATATATATATATATATTATATATATATATAATATAAATGCAAAACAACCACTATGAAAAATAGAAAATTAAAGCGCTTTCGTGACTACTCACATTATCAAGAACTAAAAGAAACGTGAAGGAAACATAAAGGGAGAATACCACCTCCTCACATCCACTAACAAAGACAACACCTCACAGTAGCGTAACACTCCGACTCTGGAAGAGGAAATAAAAAAGGACCTGAAACTCTTCCCAAGAATTAAGATTAGTCCAATTTTATTAAATTCTTAAATTTTATTAATTATAAATGAACAATTTATAAAACCAAAAAAATATTCATATTATTTTCAAAACTTTTTAATAAAACAATTCTTTATATTCCTCAACCATGGACTTGCTTGATACAACCTTCTCAGCATTTTGAAAATCAATTGATGGTTAAAGTTCCTAATAAATAGAGCATTAGAATCTTGTCCAGTTCTATCTTATTTATTTGTTTTTCAGTTCAAGACACCGGACCATAATAAATTTTTGTTAAGTAAGGACCAATGTACATTTTTATTGTGGAACGTTTGCTTCCAGGGCTTTCCAAGCCGGCCGGGAAAAGCTCCTGGAAACGGCTTGCCCAATAAAATGTCACATTAATTGTGTCCTTTTAAACATATTTTTGTAATTCCCAATATTATTACATAATAAACTTTATCGCATATTTTACAGGGGTCTTAAAACATGTCAGCATTTTGGGGAATTTTTATCAAAAGTCTTTTTACTGATCAAGTTTTTAAATACAACTTTGATATTAAAATTCTTAAGAATAGAAGGATATCAACCAATTTGGGAAAATTTTGATAAATTGGACTAATCTTAATTCGGGAAATTCACCCTTTTTATGTTCCCTTACAGAGTCGTAGATGTTACGTCTGTGAGGTGTTGTCTTTGTTAGGTGAGTGACTGTAGGTGTATTCTGCCTCTTTATAAGCCTTTTCCACGTTTGATAAGTGAGTAGTCACGAAGCGCTTGGAATTCTTCTTTTTTTTTCATATGGTTGTTTTTTTTTGATATACCTTTTACTTGATTTTTATATATATATATATATATATATATATATATATATATATATATATATTAAAAAAAAAAAACATCGGCCGTTTCCCACCAAGGCAGGGTGGCCCGAAAAAAAATCTTTCATATTATTCCTCCATCCTTTTGCCAGAGGCGTGCTTACACAGTTATAAAACTGCAACTTCTTCCCCTTAGGGCAGACACTGCTTCCCATCTCCAGGACTCAAGTCCCCTGCCGGTTTTCCTGAATCCCTTCATAAATATTTCCTTGCTCCACTCCAACAGCACGTCGTTCTAAAACCATTTGTCTCATTTGCTCCATTCTCATGTCACACCTTGCTGGGTCCAAGCCCCTCCATCAAAACCTCCTTTTCCCCCTCCCTTCAATCTTTCCATGCTACCCCCTTCCCTCCACTATAATTTATACACCTCAAGTCATTCTATTTTATTCCCCTCTTCATGTCCAAACCATCTCAGCAGCCCCTCCTCAGCCTTCTTTATAATAGTTCTGGTAATCTCCACCTCCTCTAATCTCCAAAGTATGGATTCTCTGCTTTATATTCACACCACACATTGCCCCAGACAAACATCTCCACTACCTCCAGCCTTCTCCTTGTTGAAATTCACACCCATGTCTCACACCCATACAAGAGTGTTGGTATAACTATACTCTCATACATTCCCCTCTTGCTTTCATGGATAAAGTTCTTTGTCTTCACAGACTCCCTTAGTGCACCACTCACCTTTTTCCCCTCGATTCTATGATTACCTCATCTTATAGACCCATCTGCTGACACGTCCACTCCCAAATATCTGAGTAATTCACCTCCTCTGTACTCTCCCTAATCTGATATCCAATCTTCTGTTACCTATTTTTTTGTTATCCTCATACCTTACTCTTTTCTATATTCACTTTTTAATTTCCTTCTTTTACATACCCTACCAAACTCATCAACCAACCTCTGCACCTTCTCTTCAGAATCTCCCAAAACACAGTGTCATCTGCAAAAAGCAACTGTGATAACTCTACTTTGGTTAGATTCTTTATCTTTTAACCCACACCTCTTGCCAACACCCGAGCATTCACTTCTCTTACAATTCCATCTACAAATATACTGAAAAAAAAATGGTGACATCACACATCCTTTTTTAAAGCTTACTTTTACTGGAAATAATCTGCCTCTCACTTACATCTCTAACCTGAGCCTCACTATCCTCGTAAAGGCTCTTCACTGCTTTCAATAACCTACCTCCTATTCCATACATTTGAACATCTTCCACATTGCCCCCTATCCACCCTATCATACGCTTTTTCCAAATCCATAAATACCAAAAAAAAAAAAAAATTTACCTTACTCAAATACTGTTCACCTACATGTTACATTGCAAACACTTGGTCTACACATCCCTACCCTTTTTAAAGCCTCCTTGTTCATCTCATATCCTGCTCTCCGTCACTCTTAATTCTTTCAATAATAACTCTACCATACACTTTACCAGGTATACTCAACAGACTTATTCCTTATAATTTTTACACTCTTTTTTCCTTTGCCTTTATTCAAAGAACTATGCATGCTCTCTGCTAATTCCTAGATACCTTACCCTCTTCCATACATTTATTAAATAAAAACACTAACACTCCAAAACTATATCCCCACCTGCTTTTAACATTTATATCTTTATCCCATCAATCCCAGCTCTTACCTTTCATATGTACCCACTGCCCCATGCACTTTCCACACTCACAACTGGTTCTTCCCACTCTATATTATGTTATTCCTCCTTTCCCTATCACGAAATCACAGCTTCCTATCTTCATCAACATTTAACATTTCCTTAAAATATTCCTTCATCTTCCAGATACCTCTAACCCCCGTTTAATAACTACTCTCTCTTAACTTTTCTCTTTTTTTCTCCAGAATACTCCCTCCCTCCTCACATCACTTCCTACTTTGTAAAAACCTCTCATATGCTAACTTTTTCTCTCTTACTACTCTCTTTACACCATCATTCCACCATGCTCTTCTTCCTCCAGCACCCACTTTCCTGTAACCACAAACTTACCCACATCTTCACCCCCATTGCCTATACTCTCACTAGCCCATCTGTCCTCCAAAGTTGTTTATATCTTACCTAACTGCCTTTTTTTAATTTATAAATTTTCATTTCTCTCTTACTTGCTGCTTCCATTTTCCTTGTTCCCATCTTCCTTTTATCTCACTGTAGCTACAACTAAAAAGTGATCTGATATATCTGTGGCCCCCATAAACAAGCATCCAAGTCTCCCAACAGTCTTTAATCTAAGTACGTAGTCGAACAAACACTGTCATTTCTCCCTAAATATATATATATATATATATATATTGACAACCCCTATAAAAAATAGAAGAATTCCAAGCCTTTTGACTCTCACATTATCAGGAACTATAAAATGAAACGTGAGAAGAGGAAAAATATATATATATATAAATATATATATATATATATATATATATATATATAAAAAAGGGATACCACCTAGAACTTTACTGGGACCCTCATCCCAGAAAGACAATAAACGTACCTCAGGAAAACTGGGGTTTCCCTCCCCGGGCTTTAATTTTTCTTCTCCTACCCCCTATATACATTATGAATGCTTTATTAATAGACAGAATACATTGACATAAAGCATAAAATGAATATATATATATATATATATATATATATATATATATATATATATATATATATATATATATATAAATATATATATATATATATAAACAAAAAGATCACATATATATATATATATATATATATATATATATATAGAAAGGAGACGACACGCAGTATTAAACTACAGACCAGTGTTACTGTCATGAATTATATGCAAAAGTCTGGAAAGATTATCGGGAGGAGAGTGGTGGAGAACCTACAAAGAAATGAGGTTATCAACGATAACCAGCATTAATTCAGGAGTTCTATGACGGAGGACAGCAGTAAGACAACATAAGTGGTGGTAGACTGTGTTTTTTTTACTGTAAGAGGCTTTGAAACAGTTCCACACAGAGATTGTCAAAACGGGATCAGGCTGGTTACAGGAAAGAAACTAGAATGGATCAGGAAGGCAACAACAGCATGTACGATGAGGTGTCAGAGTGGGCTCTTGTGCAAGGGTTCTCAGGGCGTCCTGGACTAATGCTATTTTGGTATACGGAATGACATGACGGAAGGGAAGACCCAAGGTAGCTGAGGTGAAGGATGAGGAAAATTAAATCTGTTGAGGATCAGGGGACTACACAAAAAACTGGACGGCTGTAAGTTGGTCCAACAACTGCCCTCAATTTCCCCGCCAAGATTTCTTGAAGATCGGAGAAGGGCAAAAGACCCCAAACGGAGATGGCTAGGGCCCAAAGACTTAACCCTCACTCAAGAAAAGGATCCTGGGAGGTATAATACTGAGCATATCTCTGAGGCACACATCGCCGAAACCTGGTAAGGAATCGTTCAAGACTTGACACCGTGTACGCAGGCCCATTGGAGATGCAGGACTAGTTAGGAACCCACACCTGGTCGGACAGAAATTAGGTTAAGGAAAAAATAAGGGAAACAAACTATGTCCAACAGGACAGAGATACAAGGAAAGTTGGGAGGATGAGGGGTTAGGTAAGTCTTTATTCAGGCTTCAGGAAGGAATGGAGGACACAATGAAAGATGACAGAAAAAAAAAAACAAGGGAATAAAAACATTATAAAAAACGTGAAGGGGACATGACTAAGATAATAAATTTTTCAGAGTCAGAGCTGGGTACTCAAAGGGGCATCGGCTGGTCAAACTGATTTTCAAGACAGAAACGGTGAGGAACAGGCTGAAGGAAACATCAACCAAGGATGTTCCCAGACAGCGACAGAATGAGAAGAGAATGACATCAACTGAGGAGAAAGACACAGAAACGAAAGGGCCCCATTCCACCTATGCGTAGAATCCCACATCACCCTGCCAGGGGCTCCCACTCCCCTTACCTCCATAAACACAGTGTTGGAGACGAAACTGAAGGTTTGGACCCAATGCTGATTGAATAATGAATAAGTGGGAGGGTGGCAAGAAAGAAAGAAATGATAACTGATGTCATTTTTCCAACTGGATATCAGATCCTGAGGAAAGCAGGGGGAACAGAGGGGGTGGGTGACCTGCTATCAAAAAACCATGGATTTTGAGGAGTTGGAGAGGAGACAGAGGAGAAGCAAGAGACTACATAATGGGAACAACAGTCTGGAGGTCCCAAGGTGGTAATTGCAGTGATGAAACCCACCACAGAACAGCAGGAGGCCAAGGCAAGGATTTCATGAGAGTAATATAGTTATGGTTAAATTGAAGTGGCTGAAGGGCTATGAGCAAAGAAAAGCTACTGATTGTGGGTAACTTCAATCACGAAGAAATTGACTGGGAAACCTGGAGCCAAGGGGGCCCCCCGAAACGTGGGGGAAAGATGATGGAGGTGGTACTGGAAAACCTCATTCCCAAGAGCACTACCAAAGAGAGATGAGAGGAAACCACAAGACTGAACCTAGTATTCCCTTGGTAGTTAAGAATATTGAGGACATCCCATATGAAGACCCCTGGGGACAGTAACATGATTCTGAGCTTAATACACAGTAAAGTTTCAAGTGGAGAGGGGGAACTCGGGAAATTTGAAGCCATACTACAAGAATGGCACTACACAGGCTGGGAATTTCCTGAGGTTCATGGACAAAGAATGGGGAAGATGTAAATGAGATGATGGAATATATTAGAACAATATGCAAGGAAACAAACAAAAAGGTTTTATTACGAACACAGGTAAAAAAACCTGTAACCGGTTGTTAATGGGTTTGAGAAACCAAACTCAGCAGTAGTATATAACTTGTTTTCCACAAATATATATATATATATATATATATATATATATATATATATATATATATATATATATTTAAATTAAGGGAAGGTAAAACTGGACAATTCAAGAACTCTTCTAAAATTAAATCCTTTCAAAAATTTTTTCTTATACTTTAAAGTATATTTTTTTTTATGTTTGTAAGAATTTTAATTTTGTACCAAGAGAAACTTTGAAAACCCTAACCTTATTACAACAAGCGCAATTTAATTTACCTAACCCAACTAAATAATTTTTGATACGATAACATTAATTTAATAATAAACAAACACAATGAAATATATTTTTCGTTATGTTCAGAATGATTTTGGCGAAATTGTCAACAAAATTTTCACTTGTTTTAGGAAAGTGAACGTTTATTTGAAAAACGCTTTTACCTAATCAAGACAATATATAATATATATATATAAATTAAAGCGGGATAAATAAACTTTCAAAAGAATCACTTTAATTCTTTCAAAATTTCTCTTATAGTTTAAAGATATATTTTTTTCATTTATGTTAATGAAAATTTATAATTTTGTACCAGAAAACTTTGAAAACCTACCTAACCTTATTACAACAAGCAATTTTTTAAAACCTAAGCCAACTAAATATATTTTAGATACTTAACATTAATTTAATAAAAAACAAACACAATAAATATTTTTTTTTCGTTATGTTCAGAATGATTTTGGCAAATTATTTCAAATTTTCCTTTCATATTGGCAGTTGAGCGTTCTATTTAAGCCAAAATCGCAAGTTTTCTTAATCGCAGACATATATATATATATATATATATATATATATATATATATATATATATATATATATATATATATTATATATTATATATATATATATAATATATATATATATTATATATATATATATATATATATATATATATCAATATGTACACTGAGTTGAATAAATTTTAGCACACGGTGACAAAGAATGGTAAAACAGAAGCCAGAGAGAAAACAGTACCATAATCAATTGCTGTAGGCGGCTGGCAAATGTTGATCGCCAGTGAACAGCATTGCCTCAGCATTTGGGGTAAGCTCGCCTTGATTGGTCAATGAACCAAATGATTTATCGATGGGTACCCTTACCGTTAAACGCTTGCACCTTTCACTGGTTGGGAGGCATATTGGGAGTGTGTCATACCCAATTAATTTAACATTATACATGCTTCTGGTTTGTATCCAAGGGTAACAGGAAATAACGAGAAGGCCAGGACGAGTTTGTTCCCAAAGGGTAGGGAGGCCAAAACCAAGTGTGCTAGAAAATGGAAATCAGAAGGCAAAGGACCCAGGAGAATAAGGAGAACGTCAAAGAGTCGAAATAAATAAGCTCGGGAATGGAGGAAGGCCCAACAAAATGAAATGACATAGAGCAGCAAATCTGATTCGACGCTGTTGTGCGACATCAGAAGGAAAACAACATGGACCATGTAATCAGGCTGAGAGGAAGGAGGGGAGATACAAGAAATGACAGAAGTATAAAGGGCCACAGAGATTCAAAGTATATTCCGGAAGACAGAAGGGACTCCAGAAGACGGGAGGTGGGGACACCATCAAATGTTGGAACAATACCTACTCCAAGGAGGAGGTGAAGAGGCTGCTAGGTGGCTAGATACCTCAAAGGGATGGGGTGGATAACATCTTCCTGGGTCCAGAGAGAGGGAGCAGAGGGCATTTCCGTCAACAATTTCAACACATCTATCGAAACAGAGCGGCACCTCGTATGGAAGCAGCAAATGTAGTCCCAATTTTTAAAAAGGAGAAGATATAAGCATTAAAATGCAGACCAGTGTCACTGACATGTGGTATGCAAATCAATGGGAAGATTAACAGGAGATGAGTGGTGGAGCACCTAGAAAAAATCAGCTTATCAAGACCACCAGCACGGTTCAGGGACTGCAAATCCATTCAAAAACCTCTGGAGTTCTGACAAGGGACAGCAGTAAGACAAAGAGGAGAGAGAGGGAGGGTGGATTGCATTTTCTTGGCTATAAAAAGCTTTGACAAGTCCCACAAGGATTAGTG
Organism: Cherax destructor; assembly: GCA_009830355.1. NCBI lineage: Eukaryota > Metazoa > Arthropoda > Malacostraca > Decapoda > Parastacidae > Cherax > Cherax destructor. Next base: position 8,127 of record WNWK01039433.1, read on the forward strand.
CAAAAGCTGGGGACCGGCAGGGGTAACGGAAGCCACTAAATGGATCAGGAATACCTGACAGGAAGACGCAGGAGTCATGGTACGTGGTGAGGTGTCCTTACCATTCCAAGGACCGGGGCTGTTTCTGGCATAGTGAATGCATGACGGAAGAATAGACTAGAAATGTCCTGTTTGCAGATGAGTGAAGTTAATGAGGGAATTCGTCGGAGGAGCCGGCGGATTAAGAAGTCTGGACGGTCAAGCCTGGTCCAGCAATTCTCCTGAGTTCAACCCACCAGTGCAAATAATGAAGATTGGGAAAGGGCAAAAGACCGCAGACGGATCTGTCGTGGGCGGACTACAAACCTCACTCAAGGAAAAAGATCTTGGAGACTCCCTGGGTGCACATCAACAAATAACTGCGCAGCATTGGGCGCCCAGAAAACCTAATAATAGCATTCCGACATCTCAATAAGGAATTGTTCAGGATCCTGTGCACCGAGTATGTCAGGCTCATATTAGAATATGCAGCACCAGTTTGGAACCCACACCTTGCCAAGCATGTAAGGAAATTAAAGAAAATGCAAAGCTTTGCAACGAGACTAGTCTTGGAGCATGGGGTATGTCCAGAGGAGGGTTGGGAAATCACCGCGCCCTGAAAGACAGGAGGGATAGGGGGAGATATGATAACGACATATAAAGTACTGGGAGGAATCGACAAGGTGGACAGAGACAGGTTGTTCCAGAGATGAGACACAGAAACAAGGGGCCTCAATTGGAAGCTGAAGACTCAGATGAGTCACAGGGATGTTAGGAAGTATTTCCTCACTCATAGAGTAACCAGTAAGTGGAACAGTCTGAAAAGTGATATAGTGGAGGCAGAATCCATCCATAGCTTTTATGATAAAGCTCATGGAGCAGGGAGAGTGACTTAGTGAAGCGAGGCGACGAAACTGAGAGGTTAAAACTTTCTTTCACATTTAAGTGACAGACTTTTTTTTTTTTTATATTTTATTTAAAAACACATATATACATAACAATCCAATAAATCCCAAAAAATAAATCAGGCTCATATAAAACAAAAACAAGCAAACAGAACAGGAATAAAACACATCTGTTATATTTCTATAATAAGAACCCGTGCAAAGCACAAACAAAAAATGTCCATCCTACTACCCAACCTGAAGTTTTTCTTCAATAACCTAACCACTGTCAATGAAACTGAACATACATTGTCTCAAAACAAAAAATTTAACCTGGTTAATATCTTTCTTCCCTACCAAAAACGCTGTACATAGGCTGAAAAAAATAAAACCTTAAACTTTCTGCCTATAAAACAGGTGTTGCACTCCGAAACAACTGACCCCCGAAACAAGGGTCCCCAAAACATCATCTTAAATAAAATACATTAACTGCCATCACTACCTAAAACAACACTGTCTACAACACAACGTCACATTCCCCCGGATAATAAGACCAAAAAACACATTTGTGTTGCATCATATACAAACACCTAAAAAAAACACAAAAATAACAAAGCTGCTCATAATGTACAATTCAAACAAAAGATAGGGCAATAAGAATACAATATAAAAACGTTAACCAAGACAAACATGCAAAACATCAACTTTTCCACATGACCACGATCCTGGGACAACTTCACCCAAGACACCTGCACACTGTGGTTTCAAACCTAACACCTCCCCCCAAACCTGCCACAAATGCAAACTGCCAGCACATCCGACACAAACCCTACTACTTTAACTTTGATTACATACTACATCCTGAGGAAAACCCCATGCGTCCATGACCCCTATGACCCCCCAACCAACATCACTCCAAGTCTGAGTCAACACACACCTGAAAATTACCTAAACCCCATAAAACCCCGAAACGTCAAAAAACGGAAACCCCCGATCCACCCCGACCCAACCCATCCTAGCTTCAACCCTGTATACCCACGCCCTAACCAAACACATCACTCAACCATACTACCCTAGTCACCCCTTTCCCCATACCCCACCCCCCCTCCCCCACTCGCCAGTCCCCCGAATGGTTCCTAGTCATCCCAAAACCTTAAAAGGACACCACCGTCTTGTTCTATAACCCTCAAAAGCTCAACCCAAGTTCTCCCATCAAACCCTGATTCCCATTTCGTCCTGTAAAAATGTGCCACCAAGGCCGAACCCGCCTCCACCACTACCTCGCGCATACCCCACACATATATGAATAACCACCAGGTACATTAAACTTCTATAATTTTTTCCCCAAACCCACCAATATCCAGGCTTAAAAACCCTAACACAAAGCCCCACCCACCTACACCCTCAGGACCCCTCAAACCTTCCCCGCCCCCCCTAAATTTCACAAAATACACCGATGGTACGACGTATCCAAAAAACCCATCTCAAACAAGTACCTACTGCTAAACCCTTAAAAACAATTGGCTTTGAAGCCAAGATTCCATTAGAATCGAAAAACCGTCTCCCTAACCCTGCCCTCAGCCTCACCCGGAAACCTACCCCAAATCGCCCGCCAATTATATTTTGGGTACTCTGCCCCTTGCACTTCCCCCCTCCCCGCTTGTCCAACACCCCACCCGAAAACCCCTTGGCTCTCTGACAACTAGTAAAACCCTCAACATTGCCTCCATAAACTCAGGTCCGTCCACTCCACCACCTGACCTCACCTGACCCTCCCACCCTTACCCCCCACCCCTCCCTCCTCCACATATCTTGCTTTACATATATCCCTATAAGCCTCCTTGAAGGGTATCAACCCCAAACCTCCCTTATAACCCGGCGTCATGACAACCCCCCTATTAACCAATGCTCAAAACCCCATATATCCGCACCCCCGCTGTAATAATTCAACACCCTCCCCACGGTGGGTATACCCTTCCAATCCACAATTTACTATACAGTAAAAATTCACTACCAAACCCCTCTGCATTAACTCCATCTCCGTCTCCATCCATATTCCCTTTGTCGCCGTTCACCTTTAAAAATTTTCAACCCTGCCTACTCGCATCATTCAATAAATTATCCCAAAATTTTCAAACACTAACAACTCCAACCATACCTATTCCCAAGTCCCCCCCACCCACGTCCCACCCCCTAACAATTTAGTTTCCCCTGTTAATCCCATCCCGTACCCCCAAAAACATTATAATCCTCCTATAGCATCCCAACCCTCCCACCCCCTACGAGAATTGTTTGTCATCAACATAACCCACTTTCCAGATGACAACCAGGTCCTGTCCTCCCCCTTCATCTAACCTAAAAAAGGATCCAACATGAAAAATTTGGACAAAGGGGCACCCTGCCAAACCCCCTTCATGTCAATCCGTTTCCCACCCTTCCATTCAATTGAACCCGCCCCAAAAAGCCCCCTCTAAACGTTTGAACCCAACCCACTACTTCATTCCCAAAACCCTGCTACGAAGAATGTCAAATAACATATTCCTATCCACACTGTCATAGCCGTTTCCCAATCAGCCCTAAACCCCACCCCCCCCGACCCTCGATGAATGACCTAATCCTACCATGCACATTCCCATACACCTCCCGGTATCCCATACTGACCCGTTCTATGATAGAATCCAAAACCTTTTTAACCCTATTACCCAAAATCCTTGCAAAGATTTTGTAATCTGCACATAAAAGTGTAATAGCTCTGTAATCCTAATCGTTTCCACATTTACCCTTAGGCACTAAAACCACAACTCCAGTCGCTGATCCTCACCCTTATACCTTACTTCCTTCAAATGATTGAAAACTTTTGTCAAACATTCCTTCAACACTCCCCAATGTTGAACATAAAAATCACTAGGTAAGCCATCAACTCCCGCGCTTTACCCATCTGCACCCCCTTTCCCTGCGAACCACACTTCTCCCAGTTATACTACCCTCCATCCCTTCCTCTCCTCCTCACTAATCCCTACCTGTATACCCTCCAAAACTTCCTCTTTCGCCTCCACCTCCTCCAACCTACGGTCTAGATACCCGAAACCAAACATCCACAAACCCGCTCATACCCTCGTCGACCTCAGTACCTGCCCCTTCATATACCCACCCAACTCCTCGTGTACCTTCAATGACGTCATCGTCATACCCCTGCCTCCTCTTTCGAAAACCACGCAAGACAGTCAAAGACGGTTTGTCCCCCACAGCACATCCTCAATACCTGCCCTCACTCTGATAGCCTGGAATCTCTCATTCTGTATATCCTTCAACGGGCCCCCTCAAATCCTCTATGTCCTCCAGCGAGTAACCCGCCCCCACATAACAATCCCACGACTGCCTCCAAATACCTCTGCAGGCCATAACGCAATCGCGCCTGCTCTCTACCTTCACGTTTATAAAAATCCTGAATACCCACTTTCGCCACTCCATTCCACCAACCCACCACATCCTCCCGGTCCTTCCCATCATTCCACATCCCCTCCCACCACTCCTCAAAACTCCTCCTACAAGTTCCCCCTGCAATAACCCCCGTTAAGCTTCCAATAACTAGCATACGTTCTAACAGCTTCCTCCCCTCCCAACACTGCCAACACACCCTGTGATCGGAAAACCCAACATCAACGCAATCCACGCCTTCCACTATAACATCCCTCGACAAATACACACGATCGAGTCTTGCAGCATAGTCCGTATGAACGTATGTTCTATATGCCACCCACCGCCCCCCACCCATCTCTGACTCCTGCCGCACCCAAAACATCACGCAAAACCCCCCACTCACACCCCGCCCCTCTCGGTTCCACATCCCTCTTCCTGATCACACAATTCTAATCCCCTGCGATAATAGTCACAACCGGCAACCCACGTAAGAAATATATCAACTCCTCTCTCACAAATTCTTCCTTAGTTTTCCTACAACATAGCCGGCATATAAACTCCCACTATACACACTCTGATATTCCCCATAAACCCTCAACCCTTACCACCTCCCCCCCCCCTCTTCCCATGCCAACAACCGAAAGGGACTGGTCACACGTATTCCATAGCCACCCCTCCCTTGAAACTACCCGCACTACCCGCATAAACTGTAAATCCCCTTAACGTCAAATCTCTCCCCATCCTATAATTATGCTCTTGCAATATACACACATCCACATTTAAACGTCTTAATGTCACCTCTACCCATTTACGTTTGACCTCGCTCGGAGGCCATTTACATTCATCGTTAAACACCTGAAAAAAACGCAGGGGCTTTCCTCTACTTTTCAACTTCCTCGTCACTACCGACTTTCCTTACTAATGCTCTCTTCCTCTACTGACACTCCCAGTACTTGCCTGTCTGCTTTCCTGTCCCTCCCCACCTCTTACCTTGACACTTCCCCGTCCCCCTTTTGCCACCTCCACCCAGGCCTTCTTGCACACCTTTTTGCCCAGGTGTTAGGACATCGTCCTCACAGACCACTAGGCCTTTTCCTGGAGTCCCCTGTAGCCTCCATAGCCTCACAATCCTCTCTCCTGTGCACTTCTACACCAACCTCCTGGACCTGAAGGCAAGGCCCACTCTCTGAGACGCCCATCACACTCATCTCACTCTCGTCCCTCCTCACCTCTGCTCCTAAGTCCACCACACCATGCTGTGTGTCCTCACACACAGGACTGTCCAACAACAGTGGAAAATCCTCCAATAGTGGCTCAGACAAAACCAAGTTCACACCTTCCGGCAGAGCCACTTCCTCCGTCTCCGCTGTCTCGCCATCCTGGGTCACCTGTGACAACGTTAGTACGCGCTCATCCTCCTTATCAACAATGTCACTCCATTGTCCACTTGGCACCACGCTCATATTCTCCCGTGGCGACTCATCCATAGCATCCACGACCACCACTTCATCCTTCCTCATACCATCAGCAGCGCCATGTCTCTGTTGGCCCATCCGACGATCACATGCCGCCGCCACATGTCCAGGTAATCCACACAGGCGACACGTTCGAACCTGGCCTGCGTAAGTCACATAGACCTGCTGCCGGAACTCATCCATCATGACGTATGAAGGTATCTGACGTTTGAGCGTCATTTTCAAAGAAAATGAACCTTCTTGCAGCCCGGCATAAGTCCCCTGTGCCCACCGGCCCACCGTGGCTGCATGGACGTCACCAAATTGACTGAAGACGTTTCGCACATCAATATCCAACGCTTCGAACGGCACGTTTCGAACGAGTATATAAGTGAAGTACCGTGACACATCTCGAAGCCGTACCTCTAATCCCGTGTTGACGACAATCCTCTTCTCCTGATACGTGTCAACCACTCGCTCATATGCGCTGGCCACTGCAAACTTGACAAAAATCCTCGACGAACCGTTGAGAGATATACCAAATAATTCTTCAATGGATATCCCTAAAGAATCCCTCAAAATAGCTGGGAGGAGAACATCTGCGTTGCTTGGGTAAATCGCGCCCTGCAACACTTCAATACAGACAGTATTGACACGTCGTCTGTAGCGCTCCACCATGTTGATGAAAACTACCAGTTCTCAACTCCACCGCTAGGGACCAGAAACAAGCACACCCGCACTCCGCAAAGGCTGGGCAGCGAATACAGACTTATGGATTATTATAGGTCCCATCTAATGTCCACGCAGTTCTGGATTTAGATTTCTTGTTTAAGGGAACGTGGAGAGGAACACAGAGGATAAAAGAAGGTACATACCTGACTTCAAAAGAGGAGACTATGATGGCATAAGGTAATTAGTCAGCAAAGTGCCGTGAAATTACAAAGAATGGGGCTGGAAACTGTTGGGAGCCTGAAGAGAAATTCTTACACATTGAAGAAGGGAGTGAGCCCATGGTTCCCTGAGAGGTGCAGGGAAACAAAAGCTAAAAGTGCAAGAACATGGAAGAATAAAAGAAAACAAACAAAACCGAAGAATAGGGAAGTTATATACGAAGGGATAAGAAGAGGCCGAACGTCAATTTTAGAATTATATAATGTGAATAGGCATATTTGTTGTACAGCTTCATAAGAAAGAATGGAACTGTGAAGTCCCAGGTAAAAGGGGTAATGTAGGAAAGATGTTGTCTAGGAATGATCAGGAAGTCTTTGAGCAGCTGAACAAAAGATTTTGGAAAGTATTTACAGTGGAATCAGGAACATTGCCAAAGAATCAAATAGTAGAGTACTCCAACAATAACTGAACAGAAAACTAACGACGGGAGAAGAGATAAAGATGGTGGTGACACCTCCAAGAGGACCAAGCTTGTAGTAATTCTTTTTGAAGCTGAATTTCATTAACTACATTTTTTACTATTTATAATTTTAATCATTATTGAACTTCTTGATTAAAAATTAATTGTAATTTTTTTTCAGACTTGTCAAGCTTATGCCTGATTAAATTACATTATGAAACTGGGGCGTTGTGATGAGTTAAATGTACATTTAGAACATAAGAAGGAAGGAGCACTACTGCAGACCTACTGGCCATCCATGCTAGGCAGGTCTAACTCCCACTCACCCATGTATTTATACAACATATTTTTAAAGCTTCTGGATTCTACTCTATTACCAAACCAGTGTTGTGTATATGTTTTCTAAATCTAAATTTTGTCAAACTGAACACATTGTTGTAAGTACTGTCTTAAAGAAATTTCAACGTGCTTTTTATTTCCCCTTTTTTATACTTCAGTCACATGCCTCCAAATTCTAGGCCTTTCTCAGGAGCGGAGATTCAGCCTCCATTCCAATGTTTCAGCTTCACTGACTTTACCACAACTCTTATTCAGCTTGAGGGACTGACCACCTCAAAACTACGTCTTCAAGGGTGATGGACTGATTCCATCGTTCTTACATCCCCATTGCTATGCTAACTTCTCCATATTTGACTGAAGAAGCCTAATGTGCAAATGAAAAGTTTCTGAATAAAGATGGCTAACTGCTGCACATGTGTCTTAATTATTGAACAGAGGCTGAAGGAAGGAGCGGCAGTGCAGGCGTTGTTATGTGGAGCACCACCATGGTGCTCCCAAGGAGCGGCAGTGCAGGCGTTGTTATGTGGAGCACCACCATGGTGCTCCCAAGGAGCGGCAGTGCAGGCGTTGTTATGTGGAGCACCACCATGGTGCTCCCAAGGAGTGACAGTGCAGGCGTTATGTGGAGCACCACCATGGTGCTCCCAAGGAGCGGCAGTGCAGGCGTTATGTGGAGCACCACCATGGTGCTCCCAAAGAGCGGCAGTGCAGGCGTTGTTATGTGGAGCACCACCATGGTGCTCCCATCACAATGCTGTGGCCTAATGATCCAATTTGGGATACCGTTGGCGTAATTAAGTAGATTGAAGGGGAAGGTGAGGAGCGAAGGGAAGGGGAAATGGGTCAGGTGTGGCGAAGGATATGAATGGTTAGTCAATGTTTGTAGTTGAGATTATTAGTCGGTGAGTTGATAAATGAACTGGCGGGGGACTGGTTGTCAGAGTAGATCTTGAAAGACAAGGTGTGTGGATGGGTTGGTCAGACAATGTCTTGACTGAGAAGTGTGTGGATGGGTTGGTCAGACAATGTCTTGACTGAGAAGTGTGTGGATGGGTTGGTCAGACAATGTCTTGACTGAGAAGTGTGTGGATGGGTTGGTCAGACAATGGTATTATTGAACAGTGTGTGGATGGGTTGGTCAGACAATGGTATTATTGACCAGTGTGTGGATGGGTTGGTCAGACAATGGTATGACTGACCAAGGTGTGGATGGGTTGGTCAGACAATGTCTTGACTGAAAAGGGTGTGGATGGGTTAGTCAGATAATGGTATTATTAACCAGTGTGTGGATGGGTTGGTCAGACAATGGTATTATTGACCAGTGTGTGGATAGGTTGGTCAGACAATGGTATTATTGACCAGTGTGTGGATGGGTTGGTCAGACAATGGTATTATTGACCAGTGTGTGGATGGGTTGGTCAGACAATGGTATTATTGACCAGTGTGTGGATGGGTTGGTCAGACAATGGTATTATTGACCAGTGTGTGGATGGGCTGGTCAGACAATGGTATTATTGACCAGTGTGTGGATGGGTTGGTCAGACAATGGTATTATTGACCAGTGTGTGGATGGGTTGGACAGACAATGGTATTATTGACCAGTGTGTGGATGGGTTGGACAGACAATGGTATTATTGACCAGTGTGTGGATGGGTTGGTCAAACAATGGTATTATTGACCAGTGTGTGGATGGGTTGGTTAAACAATGGTATTATTGACCAGTGTGTGGATGGGTTGGTCAGACAATGGTATTATTGACCAGTGTGTGGATGGGTTGGTTAACAATGGTATTATTGACCAGTGTGTGGATGGGTTGGTCAGACAATGGTATTATTGACCAGTGTGATTGGTCAGACAATGGTA
>WNWK01039434.1:0-17455 GCA_009830355.1 Cherax destructor
TTTAACTTTCTACCATATACAAATTATTAAAAATAATCCCATTACATAATGCAATTATAATACTACAGGTGGAACCCCAAATAACGATCATTACAAATAACGATTTGTTCAGGTAAGGTTGCTTTTTACAGTCAATTTTTCGTGTAGCAATCTTTACTCGGGTAGCGATCACGTACCAGACCTGTCCCCTGCCCTGTCCGCCCAGGCGGCAGTCTCGCGTTGTTTACACTTGAGTGAACAATACCCAGACGCTCTTTCAAACATTCACAATACATTTGTTGTCTTTTTTGGTGGTTTAGTGATTGTCACTGTGAAATAAGTCACCATGGGTCCAAAGAAGGCTTCCTAGTGGCACCCCTTTGGTAAAAGAGAGGAAACACCATCGAACTGAAGAGAGATTGTTGAAAAATATGAGAGTGGCGTATGTGTGGGTAGGCTTGTCAGGATGTACGGAAAAACAATCTACTATCACCACTATCCTGGCAAAAAAAAGAAATCAAGGATGCTAATGTTGCAAAGAGGTTGATATGTTTATGAAAAATAAAATTGAAAAGTGGATGAGGTTGAGAAGTTATTGCTGGTGTGGATCAATGAAAAACAGTTAGCAGGTGATAGTATTTCCACGGCTATAATTTGTGAAAAGGCAAGGCAGTTGCACGCAGATCTTGTCAAGACAATGCCTGCAACCAGTGGTGAGGTGAGTGATTTTAAAGCCGCAGAGGCTGGTTTGAGAAGTTTAAGAAACGCAGTGGCATACACAATATGTGAAGCATGGTGAGGCAGCCAGCTCAGACAAACGTGCAGCTGAAAAGTTTGTGAGTGAATTTAAGGGTTCGTAGAGGCTGAAGAATTCCTCCCCCAACAAGTGTTTAATTGGATGAAACAGGCCTGCTTTGGAAAAAATGCCCAACAGGCCCTTTAATTACTCAGGAGGAAAAGGCACTGCCAGGACCAAACCTATGAAAGACAGGCTAACTCTTATGATGTGGCCAATGCCAGTGGTGATTTTAAAGTGAAGCCTTTACTGGTGTATCACGAAAAAATCCCGAGCCTTCAAGAAACACAATGTTAACAGGAATTATTTGTGTGTTCATTGGAAGGCTAACACTAATGCATGGGTCACTAAGGACTTTTTCATGGAATGGTTGACTGGAGTGTTTGGCCCTAGTGTAAAGAAATACCTCCTGGAAAAGAAATTGGGACTCAAGTGCCTCCTGGTACTGGCAAAGATCCTGCTCATCCTCACAACTTGCAAGAGTTGTTGGCTGACAACTTCAATTTCATCAGGGTGAAGTTCTTGCCTCCTAACACCACTCCCCCTCATCCAGCCCATGGACCAGCAGGTCATTCCAAACTTCAAGAAACTGTACACCAAAGCAGTGTTTCAGAAGTGCTTTGATGTGACCTCAGACACTGCATTGACCCTAAGACAGTGCTGGAAAGATCACTTCAATATCGTGCATTGCATAGGCCTTATAGGTAAGGCTTGGGAGGGAGTGACTTCAGGACTTTGAACTCTGCTTGGAGACCACTGTGGCCGGATTGTGTTGAAAAGAGGGATTTTGAAGGATTTGAGGCTGACCCTGACCCTGATGACCCTGTGCCTGTTGTGGAAGATATTGTGGCATTGGGAACAGCCTGGGGTTGGAGGTGAGTGGTGAGGATGTGGAAGAGTTGGTGGAGGAGCACAGGGTAGAGCTAACAACTGAAGAGCTGCAAGAGCTGGAACTGGAACAGCATCAGACCAGAGCTTAGGTTATTGCTTCACAGAAGGAGGAAGAGAGGGAAGGAGGTGCCTTCTTCAGTGATTAAGGAAATGTGTGGAATAGGTTACAAAGTTTTGTTGAAAAACACCACCTGAGCAAGCTGAAATGAGCCATCTATGCAACCACTTCAGTGATAGAGCCATGTTGCACTTCAGGATAGATAAAGAGTCGCCAGAAACAGAGGACTGTGGACAGTTATTTCACGAGGCAGGGATCCAGTGACTCTCAAGCTGGTCCTAGTGGCATTAAAAGATAAGATAAAGACTTGCTACCTGAAGTCTTTATGGAGGGATTCCCCTTCCAAACACTAAGCACTCGCTCATTCCTCCTCCCTATCTTCCAGATAAGTAAATGTTATTTTAAATGTTTATTTCAATATTTATTTATAAATTTAATACTGTATGTAGTATTTGTGTGTGTTTCCTGTATGTAAAACTATAGTTATTCTTTAAAAATGTATTTTTTTGTGAATATTTTGGATGTCTGGAACGGATTAATTGTATTTACATTATTTCTTATGGAAATAAGGTTTCGAATAACGATTTTTTCGTGTAAAGGTCTAGCTCCTGGAACGGATTAAGATCGTTAGTCGAGGTCCACTGTATCCTGTTTCTCATACAGCTATTAAGATTTTTTCAAACTCAAAAATATGAGATTACATATTGTTAATAAGGATAAAGCTGACCTTATATTTAAACACGAAAATTACACTTAGTTATTTTAGTTATAATAAATATTACTGTTAGTGGTCTGAGAATTATCTTCCCCACTGGTGAGTCACAGACCAGACCTCCTAGTTTGGGAAAGGAATATCATATTATAAATTAATACTTAATAAAAAGCGTAAGGGAAAGTAAAGGCAAATGTAGACTGCACATGTACTTGTCAACTTGAATGTTCATGAGGTAAATTTTACAGTATTCTGAAACTCAATTATTTTTAACCCTTAACCCTTTGACTGTCGCAACCCTCAATCCTGAGTGCTCTCCTGTTGTCGCAAAATTTAAAAAAAATAAATAAATTATTTTTTCTTATGGAATGATAGAGAATCGTTTCGATGGTAAAGACACCAAAAGTTCAAAATTTGATTGAAAACTCCGGATTTACGCTCTCGCGAGTTAGTGATCTCAGCAATATATACGCATCGGCAATTTCGCCGACTTTGAGCCCTATTTTCGATAAATTCCATTGTTCCAGTTGACCAAACTCATAGATATTTCTTTAGAACTCCATTTGGTCTATCGATTGAGTACAAGAAACCACCAATTTATCGATTTCAACTACCAATAAAGTGATCGAAATTGGCAATTTGGCCAATTTCATGGAAAATAAAAAAGTTGTCAATTTCAAAATAGGGTCCAGAATAAAGAATGCAGACATTCCTGGCACTAAAATAAGATGTTATCTGTTCAGTAGTCACGTCTTTAGGCCCTCTTATATTACTTTTGGTTTCTATTTTAATTTTTATTCACATAAAAAATAGAAGATTTACCGATTATGCAGACTATTGCATTATTGTAAAAATGGTATAAATAATATCAGTGCACTTGTGAAAGAATATTAGACTCGCCAATTGTGTGTATTGGAAAGCGTGGCAGGATTTGTTTACTCTTGAACATTTGCAAAAATCGAACATTTCTCCTACTTTGAGCTCAATTTCAAGGTCGTTTTCATCATAAAACTAATCACAATCATCTTTCTTTCTGTAGTATGTTGTCCATTCTATCAAGTGAGACCACAAAAAAGAGAATACAACCATAAATACTATACGAAAATACACCTCAAAGTCGGCGTTTTAATCCAAAAACATGGTCAGAGTTTTTTTTCTCTCATTACATACTGCGTGCTGCAGGATTTTTTTTATACTGCGCACACTGACCACACAGACCCATTCTCTCATATGTGGGCCTACCAGCTTTCTCCCGTTTGATTTGAAGCCCCTAGAATTTAGGCGTATTGATACGTCCGAAACAGTGGCTCGTAAGACGTATATATACGACCGAAACAGTCAAAGGGTTAAACTATCCAAACGTAGATCTACATTTTATTTTTCCTGCCTCCAAATTTGGCATGATTGGCCTGAGATGCCTGGTCAGTATAGAATGGGTCTTAACATTCTGTGTGTGACGTACTAAAAAAATCTGGGACCACTTAGTACCTTGTGGGAGCACCAGTTCAACTGAGCGCCAGCTAGAGTAAATAGCATGGCAAACACCAGGGATTCACTGATGTCAAGTCGTATTAACACTCCCCTTTTAAGAGGAAAGTGATGTTGATTCAAAGTTTAGTGGCTTTGAGATGAATGTGGCCACAAGTGATCGAGGAAATATAAAAAACCTTGATAATAACCCATGCGCAACATTTGTGCAGCATCCTTTCATTTTTTATACCACTGGTAGTGTCATCCTGCCAGAATGTCCTATAACTTATGCCCTAAGTAAAGAGAAACGATTCTGGAACATGTGTAATACGTATTCATCAGGCTGGCTGGCTGGCTCAATGACTGACTTTGGCTGTCTCTTCATCTATATCTGTCTGTCTGTTTTTGTCTATCTCTGTCTCTGTCTGACTCTGTCTCTCTCACAGGTACACATAAGTACAGTTATCATACATAGTGTAAATTACCTAGGATAACCCAAAAAATTCAGTGCTATACACTGTGCTTGTAGATATAAGGCATAATAAGCATGACTGGCAAGTAATACTATGTTCACTTGATCAGGAATCAGACGTGACTGCATCGTGTGTAATAACTGTTGGCTCATGAGCCGCTCTCTGAGACAGAGACAAGCAGACAGAAAGACAGACACACAGGCAGACAGAAAGACACACACGCACTCACAGGCAGACGTAGTGATGGTGGAAGTTCTTCAAAGCCTGAGAGAAGTCCTGAAGTGCTTCCCATCAGTGAAAAAAGTCATAATTCTCCACTTGTGCATAATTTATCAATTAAACTTCATAATAGGTATGCATTTAAATGAAAAACTACTTAGGTACCATCCGACTTACGACCGAGCTTGGTTCCAACTAACCGGTCGTAAGTCAAAATAGACGTAAGTCGAACCTTACTAATGAATATCAGCATCACATTATGTAATGATTTTATTTTATTGTTTTATTTTGGTATTTCATTTTTTACTTTACTTTTTATGCTGTTAGTACTGTATTTTATACTGTAAGGTTTAGGAGAAACACTGTGTACAGCACAAACAGTTGCTTATTTCCCAGAAAATTTGCATACAAAACATGATCGTAAGTCGAGTGGTCGTATGTCGAGCAGGTCGTAAGTCGGATGGTAGGTGTATATACAGTGGAACCTCGGTTGTCAAATGGACTAGTTGTTGAACAAATCGGTTTCGAACCGATTTGTTCAATTTGAATTATCATATGTGGTCTTGGTTGTCGACCAACAACGCTTGGATCACGTGATCCACAGCGTGGGTCTCGGTCAGTATAACGACTAACGTGCGTGCTGTAAACATCTCGAGTTCTTGCTGTGCATTTTGTGATCTTTTCTTGTTATTTTGCAGTTTTGGTGCAATTTTTTTTATTGTGAGATAAATCATCGTGGGTCCAAAGAAGGATAAAGAAATGAAAGCAAAAAGATAAGTTGTAAAAAGCAGTATTGAGTTTAAAAAGGAAGTTATTCGAAAGTATGAAGAAGATAGGCTTCGTGTGGTTGATATAGTAAAACTTTTTGGTAAATCAGTCTACGATTAGCACCATACTGGGCCAAAGGGAAAAAATTAAAGCAGCTGACTGTGTAAAAGGCGCAAAAGTGATATCAAGGCAAAAGGCCACAAATTAATAAGGAGATTGAAAAACTTGTTGATCTGGATAAATGAAAAATAGTTACATGGTGATAGTGTTTCAGAGGCCATTATTTGTGAAAAAGTGCTGAAATGCAATCCTTCAAGGCTAATAAGGGTTGGATCCTTGTACTATCATTTACTAGTTAGTACCAACTACCTCATGTTATATGTTTTTGTGCTATTGCTTGCTTAAATTTTGTACTATAAGTCAAAAATCTTATTGTGCATTTATTACAGTACTTTAGACCTCAATACCTGCCTTCCAAGACTCTAAGTACAGGCCACTATTTTCCGCAGTTACATTTACAGTACTTTTTATTCATTTAATATCAAATCTTACTGTTTAAATTTTGTTTGAAGTGGTGGAGTGTGCTGTCTAGTGCAGGAGTTGGTAATCACTCGCACTGCAGCTTTTTGTTGGGTTATTAAAGGTTTAAGGTGATTTGCTGTGGTTGAGCTCCATGCACAAATACCATAGGGTAAATAAATGAGAGATTGGTAAAGAGCAAGAAGAGCCATTTGGAGTACATAGTACTGTATCTTTGAAAGGATGCCTACTGTTTTGGAGACTATTGGATACTGGCATCAATAACTTAAATCTAAGTGAAGGCCACTCAGAGGGTTAAACAGATACCTAGAAGTTAGTCAACTACTGTAGGTGACACTTCAAATCGCTAGTGCTCCCTCACTTAGAATACTGCTCAGTGCTGACGGCCCCGCTCAAAACAGGAGAAATATCAGAGCTGGAACAAATACAGAGATCGTTTATGGCTCACATTGAGCCAGTAAAACATCTAAATTATTGGAACGCCTTCAAGTCTTTAACATATACTCACTGGAGCGGAGGAGAGATACATGATATATATACAGTACCTGGAAAGTACTGAGGGCCTGGTCCCAAATCTGCACACTGCCATAACAACATACTGGGGTGAGAGATATGGGAGGAAGTGTAAAATAAACCAAGTGAGGAGCAGGGGTGCAGTGGGGACAATAAAGGAGCACTGTATCAACATCCGGGGTCCTAGACTATTCAGACAATAACTTCTTCTCCCTATCCCTCCTCGCCTTATTCAATACGCCAACAAGAGTCTCCAATAAAGGTATGTAATGTTTACATTTATTTTTATTTATTTATCATTGTTTGTGTATGTAAACTATATTTATTCTGTAAAAAAGAATTTGTTATTATTTTTGGGTGTCTGGAATGGATTAATTGGATTTACATTATTTCTTATGGGAAATATTACTTCAGTTTTCGAGCATTTTGCACTTCGAGCAACATTCTAGAACGGATTAAATACAAAAAATGGGGTTCCACTGTATATGATAAATTGCTGGGATTATATTTCATTGGCAAAGGATTATAATCTCTCATTATTATTATTAGTATTATGATTATTATTATTATATGAACATTTGTTATTATTATAGGTCAATAATGACAACATTCCTGGGACAATAATGACAACTATATAAAGAATAATTTATTATTATTATTATCATTATTATTATTATTATGGCTGAGATGTCAATAAATATTTTTCACAACAGATGTTTCATATCTTATGTAAATAAGTAATTAAGTTTATTTAGGTGCAGGTACACATAAGAACAATTATCATACATAGCAACAGTTTTATCTCCTTTTACTAACTGCTTTTCACATAGTTGAGTTACTCAGCTGTTTTAACTTTTAAGGTTTAAATAATAAAGTATCACAAGAACCCCAATGGATATAGGTCACTTTGTCTGACTTTCTTGTGTTATCCTGGATAATTTATACATATGCTGCTATGTATGATAATTTATGTATCTATTAATGTATACCTGTACATGAATAAACTTACTAAAATGAAAATTACCTGGAATAGCCCAAAAAAGGTCCGAGTGACTTATTTCCATGGATTGGTTTTATTAAGCGAACAACACTGTCGAAGTTGTGTCCTGGAATGATGTCAATATTGACCTTATTGTTATTATTATTATATTCAGAGGAAGGCACTAAATGCACAAGCAACATACAGCACCTGGGGAATGGAAAGTAATCAGGTTTGATCCAATGGAGAGTTGCTCCAATTCCCTGGATCAAGAGTCCTTCACCTGCATCAAGATTATATAGTGATATCTCTTAAACTATTCAAGCTGTTGTCACACTACGTAATTAAGTCTGCTGGATTTACTAAGCAGTTCATCTGGCACACTTCTAATTTAAGATACAAAAACACGGTTATAATTTATTGTTATTAGTGGTTCTTGATGCTACAACACTTGTTGAGAAACTAAGAAAAATCATCTCC
The DNA here is from genome assembly GCA_009830355.1 of Cherax destructor. Taxonomy (NCBI): domain Eukaryota; kingdom Metazoa; phylum Arthropoda; class Malacostraca; order Decapoda; family Parastacidae; genus Cherax; species Cherax destructor. Next base: position 7,879 of record WNWK01039434.1, read on the forward strand.
AGGTAGACAAGATATAATGCAACTATAACAAATAAACTCAAGGTATATTTATACCATAAGGAAAACCTACACGAGAAGTTACTTAACTCAGAGGCTGAGAATAAGACATCTAGCAAATACTTACAGTTTAAAAACTTTAAGAAACTGAGAGCGGTAAATTCATCTTCTTACTGTCAGTTCGTAAACATTTCGGCAACAAACATGTTTATAGAGGCAAAGAAATATTTCTTAAAGCGATTATAAGTCATTTAAACGCCTTCTTAACATCATTGTAAATTAATAAACGGGTCATCAACGATGCTCTTTTTTCACAAAGTTTACACGTCTTGCTGAACTTTGTGTCATCTATAATACCCTGGGACCAATCATGTAGCGCCGTGTACAGTGATGCATCTCCACCACTGCTGCCTCACCTCACTCTCTCCACCACTGCTGCCTCACCTCACTCTCCACCACTGCTGCCTCACCTCACTCTCTCCACCACTGCTGCCTCACCTCACTCTCTCCACCACTGCTGCCTCACCTCACTCTCCACCACTGCTGCCTCACCTCACTCTCCACCACTGCTGCCTCACCTCACTCCACCACTGCTGCCTCACCTCACTCTCCACCACTGCTGCCTCACCTCACTCTCTCCACCACTGCTGCCTCCACCTCACTCTCTCCACCACTGCTGCCTCACCTCACTATCCACCACTGCTGCCTCACCTCATTTCTCCACCATGCTGCCTCACCTCACTCTCTCCACCACTGCTGCCTCACCTCACTCTCCACCATGCTGCCTCACCTCACTCTCCCACCACTGCTGCCTCCTCCTCCTCTCCACCACTGCTGCCTCCACCTCACTCTCTCCACCACTGCTGCCTCACCTCACTCTCTCCACCACTGCTGCCTCACCTCATCTCTCCACCACTGCTGCCTCACCTCACTCTCTCCACCACTGCTGCCTCCACCTCACTCTCTCCACCACTGCTCCTCACCTCACTCTCTCCACCACTGCTGCCTCACCTCACTCCTCCACCACTGCTGCCTCACCTCACTCTCTCCACCACTGCTGCCCCTCACTCCTCACTCTCTCCCTACCACTGCTGCCTCACCTCACTTCCACCACTGCTGCCTCACCTCACTCTCTCCACCACTGCTGCCCTCACCTCACTCTCTCCACCACTGCTGCCTCACCTCACTCTCTCCACCACTGCTGCCTCACCTCACTCTCTCCACCACTGCTGCCTCACTCACTCTCTCCACCACTGCTGCCTCACCTCACTCTCTCCACCACTGCTGCCTCACCTCCTCTCTCCACCACTGCTGCCTCACCTCACTCTCCACCACTGCTGCCTCACCTCACTCTCCACCACTGCTGCCTCACCTCCTCTCTCCACCACTGCTGCCTCACCTCCTCTCCACCACTGCTGCCTCACCTCACTCTCTCCACCACTGCTGCCTCACTCTCCTCTCTCCACCACTGCTGCCTCACCTCACTCTCCTCCACCACTGCTGCCTCACCTCACTCTCTCCACCACTGCTGCCTCACCTCACTCTCTCCACCACTGCTGCCTCACCTCACTCTCTCCACCACTGCTGCCTCCCTCACTCTCACCACTGCTGCCTCACCTCACTCTCCACCACTGCTGCCTCACCTCACTCTCTCCACCACTGCTGCCTCACCTCACTCTCTCCACCACTGCTGCCTCACCTCACTCTCTCCACCACTGCTGCCTCACCTCACTCTCCACCACTGCTGCCTCACCTCACTCTCTCCACCACTGCTGCCTCACCTCACTCTCTCCACCACTGCTGCCTCACCTCACTCTCTCCACCACTGCTGCCTCACCTCACTCTCTCCACCACTGCTGCCTCACCTCACTCTCTCACAACTGCTGCCTCACCTCACTCCCCACCACTGCTGCCTCACCTCCTCCTCCACCACTGCTGCCTCACCTCACTCTCTCCACCACTGCTGCCTCACCTCCTCTCCCCACCACTGCTGCCTCACCTCACTCTCTCCACCACTGCTGCCTCACCTCACTCTCTCCACCACTGCTGCCTCACCTCACTCTCTCCACCACTGCTGCCTCACCTCACTCTCTCCACCACTGCTGCCTCACCTCACTCTCTCCACCACTGCTGCCTCACCTCACTCTCTCCACCACTGCTGCCTCACCTCACTCTCTCCACCACTGCTGCCTCACCTCACTCTCTCCACCACTGCTGCCTCCACTCTCCTCTCTTCCACCACTGCTGCCTCACCTCACTCTCTCCACCACTGCTGCCTCACCTCACTCTCTCCAACACTGCTGCCTCACCTCCTTCCACACTGCTGCTCACCTCCTTCTCACCACTGCTGCCTCACCTCACTCTCCACCACTGCTGCCTCACCTCACTCTCTCCACCACTGCTGCCTCACCTCACTCTCCACCACTGCTGCCTCACCTCACTCTCTCCACCACTGCTGCCTCACCTCACTCTCTCCACCACTGCTGCCTCACCTCACTCTCCACCACTGCTGCCTCACCTCACTCTCTCCACCACTGCTGCCTCACCTCACTCTCTCCACCACTGCTGCCTCACCTCACTCTCTCCACCACTGCTGCCTCACATCACTCTCTCCACCATTACTGCCTCACCTCACTCTCTCCACCACTGCTGCCTCACCTCACTCTCTCCACCACTGCTTCCTCACCTCACTCTCCACCACTGCTGCCTCACCTCACTCCACCACTGCTGCCTCACCTCACTCCACCACTGCTGCCTCACCTCACTCTCCACCACTGCTGCCTCACCTCACTCCACCACTGCTGCCTCACCTCACTCTCCACCACTGCTGCCTCACCTCACTCCACCACTGCTGCCTCACCTCACTCTCCACCACTGCTGCCTCACCTCACTCTCTCCACCACTGCTGCCTCACCTCACTCTCCTGATCAACCAGGCTGTTACTGCTGGCCGCACGCAAACTGACGTACGAACCACAGACCGGTTGGTCAGGTACTGACTTTAGATGCCTGTCCAGTGCCGTCTTGAAGACAGCCAGGGGTCTATTGGTAATCCCCTAATGTATGCTTTGAGGCAGTTGAACAGTCTTGGGCCCCGAACACTTTTAGTGTTGTCTCTCAGTGTACTCGTGGCGCCCCTGCTTTTCATTGGGGGAATGTTGCATCTCCTGCCGAGTCTTTTGCTTTCATAGGGAGTGATTTTCGTGTGTATATTATCATGTATCTCTCTCACCTGCGTTCCAGGGAATACAGATTAAGGACCTTCAACCGTTCTCAGTAATTTAGGTGTTTTATCGTAGCTTATGTGTGCTGTGAAAGTTCTTTGTACACTCCAGGTCTGCAATGTCGCCAGCCTTGAAGGGGGCTGTTAGTGTACAGCAGTATTCCAGCCTAGAGAGAACAAGTGATTTGAAGAGTGTCATCATGGGCTTGGCGTCCCTAGTTTTGAAGGTTCTCATTATCCATCCTATCATTTTCCTAGCCGATGAGGTAGATACATTGCTGTGGTCTTTAAAGGCGAGATCCTCTGGCATTATCACTCCCAAGTCCTTCACATTTCTTTTTCGCTCAATTGTATGGTTAGAATTTGTCGTATACCTAGATACATTTTTTATTTCCTCAAGTTTTCCATATCTGAGTAGTTGAAATTTCTCCTTGTTGAACTTCATATTGTTTTGAGTGGCCCATTTGAAGATTTGGTTGATGTCCGCTTTGAGGTTTGCAGTGTCTTCAATGGAGGTCACTGCCATGGCAATCCGGGTGTCATCCGCAAAGGAAGACACGGAGCTATGGCTTACATCTCTGTCTATGTCAGAAATGAGGATGAGGAATAGAATGGAAGCGAGTACTGTGCCTTGTGGAAAAGAGCTTTTCACCGTGGCTGCCTGGGACTTTACTCTGTTTACTATTACTCTTTGTGTTCTATTTGTCAGGAAGTTATAGATCCATCTACCAACTTTTCCTGTTATTCCTTTATCACGCATTTTGTGCGCTATTACGCCATGGTCACACTTGTCGAAAGCTTTTGCAAAGTCTGTGTATACTACATCTGTATTTTGTTTATCCTCAACAGCATCCAGGACCCTGTCATAGTGGTCCAGGAGCTGAGACAGGCAGGAGCGACCTGCTCTAAACCCGTGTTGCCCTGGGTTGCGTAACTGATGGGTACTAGGTGGTTGGCGATCTTGCTTCTTTGAACCCTCTCAAAGATTTTTATGATATGGGATATTAGTGCTATCGGTCTGTAGTTCTTTGCAATTGCTTTACTGCCACCTTTGTGGAGTGGGGCTATGTCTGTTGTTTTTAGTGTGTGTGGGATGACACCTTTGTCCATGCTCCCTCTCCATAGAATGCTGAATGCACGCGATAGGGGCTTCTTGCAATTCTTGATGAACACGGAGCTCCATGAGTCTGGGCCTGGGACAGAGTGCATAGGCATGTCCTTTATTGCCTTTTCAAAGTCTTGTGGAGTTAGAATAATATCCGAGATTTTTGAGATGACCAAATTTTGCGTTTTGTTCATAAAGAATCATTTGGATTGTCGACCCTTAATCTGGGCAGCGGCTCGCTGAATACTGAGTCGTATTGGGACTAGGTAACCAAGGTAGAAAACAAAGTGTTATGCTTAGATTTCACACACAAGACAGGAAAAAATATTTAATAATTACATCCATTAAAGCAAAAAAAGATGTTTACATAAATGAGTGTCTCACAAAAAAACCGTCAGAACCTCCTATACAGAGTAAGAAAGCTTAAACGTGAGAATAAAGATAAAATCCACCAGTGCTTCACACGGGATGGAAAAATTCTTGTAAGGAAAACAAATGTAGGTCGTGTTTACTATATCACGAATGAAAATGAACTGTCCAACTTCCTCCGAGATGCTAATCTTACAGAGTCTGAATAATCTCAGTGACTAATTCCTTATACTGCGTTAGTGTAGAATACTAGTAACTACTACCTGGAGTCTACCTGGAGAGAATTCCAGGGGTCAACGCCCCCGCGGCCCGGTCTGTGACCAGGCCTCACTATATCAAATTTCTCACACAGCAGATAGTGTGACTTAATTTGTCTATTTTGCATTTGAATCAACTACCTCATTATAATTATAATTATAATTATAATTAAAATTACCATTAGCCATTTTCCAACAGTGCTATATACAGAATATAATTATTCACTTTATATGCTCTATATAAAGTATATTAGTAATCACTTTAATTGTTTAAAAATTGTTTAAAACCATTTTTTACTACTAGTATATGTTATTTACCTCATTTAAGTGCTTTCACTATTTAATAACAACTACCTCTATGTATTTGTCTATTCTTTGATTAATTTTTTGCCATATCAATTTATTTTTATTTTTAAATACCTCTATGTATTTGTCTATTCTTTGATTACTTTTTTGCCATATAATTTTATTTTTATTTTTAAATACATACAGTATTTGCTTTTTATCCATATTTCCAACCTCATTGCTTAAAATTTGTTTCAAGCCATTTTTTACTATTAATATATTTTACTTTTGTACACTTAAGCACTATATTCTCCTATAATAGTTCTTTACTTTCATTTACTTTATTTTGCCTTTAATAAATTTAAAATCAAAACTAGTGCAATACTGAATCTAAATATTTGTTCCAAAATAACTTAATATAAGTCATAGTAATTATTCCAACCAGTTCACTTAGCTAGTGCAATACTGAACATAAATATTTGTTCCATTATTACTTAATACTAGTCATAGTAATTATTCCAACAAGCTCAATTAGCTAGTTAAATAGTAAATCATCAACATTGTAAATATATCCTAAATCTCTGTGACTTATGTTCCATTGTTATAAGTCTAGTTCTTAATCTATTATCATATTATTAAGTTTAGCAAATTCCATTGTTCTTAATTTAAGTCTAGTTATAGAATCACACTAAATCTTATGATTACAGGCATTGATCCTGACATTAACCTATTATTAAACGACTTACATCATTCCAATAGCAACTGTAATTACTACACAGCAGATCAAGCAAAGACATTACTCAGAACAAACAACAACATAACAATCTTTAACTACAATGTTAGATCTTTGAGCAAACATTATGATGACCTCACAGCACTACTCCAATCCCTACAGACCAATATGTCAATCATCACCCTCACTGAGACCTGGCTAAAGCCTGGTATTACAGATGTCTATGCCATCCCAGGTTACACATCCATACACAATTATAGGACAGATCAGCGACGGGGTGGAATAGCTATATATTACTCAGATCAACTTGAATGTATCAATAACTCTTGCACAAGGGATGAGCATGGAGAATATATTATAGCTAAATTTAAATCTGACCTGCAAAAACCCCTCACAGTGATAAACATCTACAGACTACCACAGTCAAACATTCACCATTTTAGTGAAAAATTAGGAAACCTGATAATCGATGCACACATGAACAAAGACCATTTGCTGCTCACATGAGATTTCAACATAAATCTCCTACATGACCAGGACCCACAGGTAACTGAATTCACAAACACGATGAGCAACTGCTTGTTACTGCCAACAATATCAAAACCTACAAGAATCTCTGAGACTAGCATCTCATTATTAGACCATATCTGGACTAACACTATATTCCCTCTAAAATCAGGAATAATCACAGACAACACCACAGACCACTACCCTACCTTTCTCATAACCAACCTAGGTAATTTGACCCAAGATATTTCAAAAGTTACCTTCAGACTACATAACGAGTCAGCTGTTAATAACTTTATAACAGCGATGATTAACATCGACTGAAATAACGAGTTAGAAACCTATCCAGATACTAATGAATGCATCAATAATTTCCTTAAAAAAAAAAATCATCTCTATAACAAACATTGCCCTAAAAAAACTAAACAGATCACAGCTAAGAGACTCAACAGTCCCTGGCTAACACCCAGCATCCTTAAATCCATTAACAAAAGACACCAATATGAAAAACAGTACAGAAAAGGTCTAATAACTAGAGAACAATCCAAACGCTACTCATCAATCCTTACCAGCCTGATAAAAAGGTAAAAAAAATTGTATTATGAAAACAGACTACATAACATAAAAGGTGATATGAAAAAGACCTGGCAAACCCTATCTGAAATTCTAGGAAACAAAAAGATAACCAAAAACAACACCATCAAATTATCAAGAGCAGATGAACACCTACTCTCACCTACTGAGACAGCAAACAGACTTAATGCTTTCTTCTCCACCATAGGAAAGAATCTAGCGAGTAAAATTCCAAACTCAAACACCCGTCCAACAGACTACCTCACAAACACCTACCCTAATACACTATTCCTAGCTCCTACCAACCCAATTGAAGTCTCGCTAATAATCAACACCCTTAAAAACAAGACAGGAGACATAAACAGCTTACCACCTTTTATGTACAAAAAAGCTTCACAGGTACTGTCACCAATTATTGCAACACTCTTTAATAAATCCATTAAAACCTCTACCTACCCAGCAATTCTCAAAATAGCTAGGGTCACCCCCAATACACAAAGGAGGTGATCAAACTGACTTGAATAATTATAGACCAATATCTAATTTACCACTGCTTTCTAAAATCTTCGAAAAATTAATTCATAGACGGATCTATTCCTACCTCGTCTCACACAACGTACTCAACCCCTGTCAGTTTGGATTCAGGACCAACAAGAGCACAACTGATGCCATTATACACATGCTAGAGTTAATATACACCGCAAAGCTTTTGATGCAGTCGACAATGATTTACTGTTCACAAAATTAGCACACTATGGTATAAGAGGTCACCCACTCAACTACCTAAAGTCATACCTTAGTAACAGAAGCCAATACGTGTACACAAATGGAGCGACTTCTTCCACACAACAAATTACAGTCGGAGTCCCTCAAGGAAGTGTCCTGGGTCCACTCCTATTCCTCATTTACATCAATGACCTACCGAATGCATCACAACTACTCAAACCCATATTATTTGCAGATGACACAACGTATGTCTTCTCTCACCCAAATCCAGTCATACTGGTCAACACCGTCAATGCCGAATTACAGAAAATATAATAATAATAATAATAATAATAATATAATAATAATATTTTTATTTCGATGCATGTTACAAGTGTACATTGTTATTGGTAATTACAATTATAAAACTGTAATGCAAGCAGAGCCACTGGCATGCCATGGCATTAGGGGCAGCTTATTCTAAAGACTTATTCACTAAGTACTTAATGCTAGAGAAATTGATTGAGTTTATTCTAGTTATGTATTATTTCAAATTACAATATGATTATACATACTATTAAAAGACAATACTACAGAAATTGGTTGAGTTTAATCTAGTTGTATATTTTATTTCAAGTTACAATATGTTGATGCTATACTAGTATAATAACAATACTAGAAAAATTTATTGAGTTTCTTCTAGTTTATTATTTTATTTCAAATTAACAAAATGATGATACTATACTATTTTAAATGACAATATGATGATATGAAATTGCAACAAGTGTTAAGGAGGATGACAATACAAAACTGAGATTATCTTAAGTAAAATAACATTGGGTTTGAAAGTTTGTTACAGTACGAGTTAGTTACCAGTTTGTCCTAGGCACATGTCGATTAGACACTAGGCCTGTTGTATGTGTGTGTGTGTGTGTGTTTAAGGAAACACTTCGAAATGTTTCCGCCCCGCCGGGGATTGAACCCGGGCCATCCATGCGTGAAGCGAGAGCTTTAGCCACCAGGCCACCGGGGCTGTGTATATTTAGTATAGGGTGAGTAGGTGATTTTTGAGAAGAGTCTTGAATTGATTTTCCGACAAGGTTAACTTAATATTTACTGGTAATGAATTCCAGATTCTGGGGCCCTTTATGTGCATAGAATTTTTACATTGGTTAGTATGGACTCGGGGTATGTCAAATAGTGATCTGTGTCTTGTGTCATGGTCGTGGGACCTATTAAAGTTGTTGAGGAGAATTTTGAGCGGAGGGTTCATATTAGCATGTAGAGTTTTATGTATGTAGTAGGCACATGAATAGGTATGAATATTTTTTACGGTGAGTAGTTTTAAAGTTTTGAATATAGGTGGAGTATGCTGTCTAGAGTAGGAATTTGTTATCATCCTGACTGCAGCCTTTTGCTGGGGTATGAGTGGTCTAAGGTGATTTAATGTTGTTGAGCCCCATGCACAGATTCCATAGGTGAGATAAGGGTATATAAGAGAATGATATAGTGCAATGAGAGCTGGTTGTGGCCCTAATAGCGTATCAGATAATATACCTACTGTTTTTAGATTTTCTTGGGAAAATTTTTTGCTCCCTGCCCCCCCTGTGAGCATTGTCAGGTTCCCGTGTCTTTCGACATATTCTGTTGGACTGCCCACTCTATCAACAGCACGCAAAATTTTCCTCCAACGCGTCTTCCTCTGCGGCCCCCTTTTTTTACCTTCCTTCTTGCAGATGGACCCTCCAATCCTGACTCTCTCGTTGACTTTTTTACGAAACTGACTTACTACACAAACTCTGAAGATTATCCCCTAGCACCTCC